>WFKR01000005.1:63186585-63330707 GCA_025331145.1 Rosa persica
AAGGTTCTCATGTAGAGATCAGCAAGACACTGATTTGGAAGATTACCCTTACTTTCTTTAACTCCCATCAAAACACTAAAAGCATCATGCGCAATAGTTCAAAAGTATTCTCCCAACCAAATGCAAGTTCTTCTTGCTGGATGTATCAAAGACACTCTTAACTTCAACCTTATTTTCTCCTTCATGTTCTATAAAAGCATTACACTTGATGTTCCACAGACCACAAGAAACAAGAATACTCACTCTTGAGGATCCAATTCAAACAACTCAGCAACCGACTCTGACCAGGCAACGAGCTGAGGATCATCAACTTGAGCTGACGGGGTTACTTTTGTAAAACAGGCACGCAACACCTGATAATCAAAACCCAAAGAAGCATAGAGATAAAAATCATCATAACACCCCCCCATGCAATTAAAATACAACCTGTAGCTCACCAAAGAAGATGGTATCAGAATCAGAATCACTAAAACTCAATGTTCCATCCTGACTTAGCCATTTCTCGATTAATGCAGTACAGTTTTCACAGTTGAGATGTTATATTTAACAAATTTTCGATCTTGGGAGAGGAAAAAAAAACATAAGCCAAAGCATATGCCTTTAAGCTAGTAGACAAACACAAGCTACACAGGGTTCGCTTCAACTTCCTCAGCATCCAAGCAAAACATATTCCAGGAGATAAAATACAACAAAAACTACCAACCCAAGGAAGCATACAAATACAAATTTATACAAATAACACATCCCTACGCTTAGTAAAAACTCAAACTGTAGCTCAAGAGCTAAATTAGATCATACTCCACTAACAACACGAAACCGGTAACTATCTTCGCCATTTCTCTATCGAAATAGTCCAATTTTCTCAGCTGATATGTTCAAATTTAGCAAATTTTCCAAAGCATTTCAGCTAGTTCACAAACACATAACAGTTAGCTTTCCATTACTTGAATCAATTTCTCAAATTTCTCACACAAACCCTAACCCTAAGCCAAAATACGAAACAGAACCAGAACCAGAGCTAACCTCTCGCGGAAACGTATCGGTCCTGGGATCACCAGGCAACTCTCTGACGAACGAGTTATCCCAGTTCAGATCTTCAAGCTTCAACCGCGCTCTCGGCGCGTTATTCACACCGTCGCCGGCCAAGCTCTGGTTGCGCAAATCACGCGTGACGGCGTCGACGGAGGCCTCTGGCGGTGGCGGCGGCGAGTCCATGGGAGCTGATGCTTGTTGGGGGCTATGGCCGGCGGAGCTGAGGTGGCATGCGAGGGTGGGAAATTTGAAGGGAGTGGAGGGGTAAAAGGGGAAATTCGGGGGCGACGGCGGAAGATGAGGCGGAGGTGAGAGAGGGAAGGAGAGAAGAAGTGAGGAGGAAGAGAAATGCGAAAAAGATTTGCATTATTTCTTAGACGGTCCTCTGGTCTCTCTTAATAAATTTCTATTTCGGGTGTTTTTGCTTAAAAGTACGATTTTGTCTTAGAATATAAATAAAATTATTTTTTTGTGAAATGTGTGGTCTTTGGAGGAAAAAAAATTAAATAAAAGCACTTAAAATTTACACATTAATTAATTTTTTGTAGGAAAATTATCAAGAAATTTCACTTGAATTATTAAGAACATAAAGGCATTCCATGGGTGTTTGGTGGCTAATTCTTTCGATATAAACTTTTTATAAGACTGTTGTTTTAGCTCTAAAGAATGATAGACATTTTGTAATACCCGCAATTTCCATTTTAAATCCGAGTGATTGTATCGAATGATTATTATACGATTTCACGATTTATGTTCGATAATCATTCATTTTTACAATTATCGAAGTTTCGAAACGTTTATTTTAACGAAAAGCTCGAAATACTCGGGTTGAGAAATCGACTTTTTCTACGTACGAAATTTGGAGAAACTTCCTTCATGAAAGTTGTAGAGCTCGTCGATACGAGTCCGTGCACGTGCGGAACACGAAGATCGGATTTTTTCTGAATTAGTTATCGAATTTCGAAGTTTTCCGAAACTTGTATATATAGAAAAATTTTAGAAACCCTAATTTTTTTTCCTACCGGTTTTTTTTTTTCCTTTTCTTCCTTCTTCTTCTTCTTCCTCCTGTTTCTGAAAAACTGAGTTTTTCTCTCTCTCTCTCACAGTTGTACTCGGCCGAAAGGGGAGGAAAACTTCTCCTTAATTGTTCTCCCTCCAGACCACCTCTCGACCTCAAACCAAGTCTCAGGCGTTCGTCTCGAGCTGCTCTAGCTCCCGGAGGCAGTCTCACACGGCGGCGCAGCCTGTGGCGGCGGCGGCGAAGCCCGAACCGAAAACGTCCATTTTCGGTTCGATCTCGATATCTCGAGTTACACTCCATCATTTTACTTGATTCTTGTCTCATTGAGCTCGCCTCAACTTCCTCTACAAGCACCAAGAAGGACCGGAACTGGGTCGAACGTTTTCACGTTCGTCGGAGCTCGACCCGAACGGATCGAAATACCAAAACTTTCGATCAAGATATCTTGAGCTATACACGATCGTTTCTTGTGATTCCAAGCTTGTTGAGTTCGCAAGGAAGTTCTGAACAAGTTTCCAGAAGGGATCGGGGCCTGAGGTTGCAGTTTTCACGTCGGTTTTCAAGCTCACCGGTTTCTGCATTTTTCCGGCCGCCGACTGTAAATCGGTAATTTCGATGCCTTCCGGTCATTTTTAGGTCTTGTGCTAGTTATGAAAGTTGCTCATAATGATGAACGAAGGGGACAAGCTCGGCCCCGACACCATTGGTGGTGGTCGGTGGCAGCTCTGTCCCTAACTCCGGCGGCCTTTTCCGGCCACCTCCGGAGGTCTAAAATTTGGTTTCTGTCCATTTTATGATTCTATGTTTCGATACGATCATTTCGGCGTATTATACGCATTTTTCGGATATCGTATGAATTAGTTATGAATTTTGTGATTTCGATCGATTTCGGTCGTTAGATTTTTGATCTGTGAAATTATGACCGTTGGATGAACTTGTAAATTTGTTATGATGATCATATGACTGTCCCAGAGGCTTTGCGTGGTCACGGGTGAAGATCCGACCGTTGGATCTTCGTATATGTGAAAACGGTAATTAGGGGAGCGATTCGTGTGAGAAACCGCTCGTCGGATTTTAATGTAAATTAGAATCTGACCGTTAATTAGTGGTTAAATTATGAGTTGAATTTGTTGGCTAAATTCGAATCACATATGATTAGGTGATTGACGGATTTTAATTTCGTGGGCTATTCGGCGTTAATTATAAATTATAATTTTATAATTATATTGAAGACGCAGCGGGAGTTTCGAGGTGAGTAAAACTCACGTGGTTCATATTACGAACCGAGCATTTTAATTTATTATTTTTGGTAATTGTGTGAAAAATATTTGCGGATTAAATATTTGTTTTAAAATTTCATGGACTTGAATTACCACGGTCCATAGGTAAGTAAAATGAATTTTAACTATACAAATGAATTTCATAATTTTCTTGTGTGAACTATAGATGGTATTAGTGGTCATTCCTGAGTGGATGATTACGTATATATATATTTACGTGGAAAATATATATTGATGAGTGGATTGTTTGATTGATGATATGATTGTGTTGAATTGATTGAGTTGATATATTACAATTGTGTAATTCCATAATAATGTGATGTATCTTGGTTGGGTTGATTTCAGTATGTGATGTTATATGTTGGGTTCATTTATGGGTTTAGGGTTAACATGACCGGTGTGGGTAATCGGACGCTCTAATCCTAGTGTGGATGATGGGATACGATTGGTTGAGTATGTGAAATTATTGGACGTTCTAAATATGTATATAGGTATGCATATTGATGAAATACAATAATTGATAAATATGTCGGATGCCATAACCTAGGCCAGGTGACGGGCTACGATTCAGTTAGAGCTCTAGTCTGTCAAATACCGTATTTTTATAAATACGATGATGAGAGTTGTGGGGAAAGTTGTGAGTTGGGTTGTCTTGATATAATGAATTGTGTTTGATTGAGATTGTTTATTATTTGCATATGTGGAAATAATTGAGTGTTGCTGTGTGTGGAAATAAATGAGATTAAATTAAGCAACAGTTCATTCTTTTACTCATACAAGCTTTCATAAACTTACCGGGTTTTGTGTTGTTGCAATCCCGGTACACTATTCAATGGTGTAGCGGATATTCCTGCAGGTCAGGATAACCAAGGAGGTGACCGGGCTGCTTAGGTGTTACAGCAGTCATGTTATTTATTTAGTTGTGATGTGTGTGTATGCTCATTTAGAGCTTACATTACATTTGGATTTGAGTTGTAATAATTAACCGAGACTAAATTCGGTTTGATTCTATTTTGTGTGGTGAGTATGTTAAGAAAAGAAAAATTTTTCAGGATGATTATTTTGTTGTTGTAGTATATTCATGTTTCGAATTGTTATTGTAAAATTCGGGGCGTGACACATTTAATATGATTTTTCAATAGAATGGTCGACCAATGTCCAAATGGCTACTATACTTGCTTCCTCTCTAACTCTCGCCCATGGTAGAGTTGTGGATATCTGTGCTCAATATAGTGTTGTGTTGTAGGATGTATCTCACTATTTGATTGGTTGTCTTTTGGTCTTTGTATTTCTACTACCGTATTGGTGTGGAATCAAAGGGAGGTTGACGATTTCAAAACATGCTTCTTTGTAGTTAAGGTTTTGGAAGATAAACAATCACTCTCGCTATTTGATATGTTACCTGTGTTATTGTTGATTTTGATGATATTCACTATGAGTTTGTAATTGTAGCCTAACTTTACAAAAATTGTTTACTTATCTATTCTCCTAATTTTCCATCCAATTGGTTAGGGCTGGATTTGGTACGGTAACCGTTATTTTTCCTCTGAGCCGACTACCAACTGAAAGACAACGGTAGTCTGAAAACCAATACCACTACCATGCCGGATAAGTCAGTAACCGTATATTTCGGTTACCGATATTATGGTCGGTTTTGTCTTGGTTCAGGCCCAACCGAAGAGGTTGATTGGGCCTAATATTGATAAATCTTTATGTAGGCCAATCACCCATGCATTCTGGGCTGTTTTCAGACCATTTTTCCTGTTCAGTTTTTACCAAATACATAAAAGCTATAAAGCTGGAACTCTGCAATTTCCTGAATAATACATCTTCATCAAGCCCATTCCTCACCTTCTTATGGAGATGTGAGTTCTAGACTTGATGTTTGCACTCTCTCTTTCAGCCTTTCTCTCTAGTTCTACATTCACAAATTACAAGCTCACATATCATATGTGACTGATGTCCAAGTCTAAAAGTTATTGAATATTATAGAACCTCAAATTGAAATAAACAAAAAGCTGGAAATGATTTGATGATTCCAATGACTAAACAAAAACAAAAAAAAAACACAGCAGCTACATCCAAATCTTCAAATAGACTCCAAACACTTGACAAAAAATGCACAGCAGCTATATCTTCGATCTCGATGTTTGCCATCCAAATCTTCAAGCAGTAGTTGTCGTAGACGAGTTCACACCTCCCAAATGCAATGCAGTAGTTTCTTCAATGTTAAAACCACAAAAAGAATACAAATAGCCAAGTCAATATAGAAATAAGTTGATGTACTAATAAAAAAAATCAAGTAAGCTAATATTTCCAGATTATACCTTTCTGCAGTTCTTCTAGATCCTTATACAATGACATCTCATCTGTTGTTGGTTCTGAATAGAAATTAGACTGCTCAGATCTCAACCAATCACTAGTGCAGACTAGTGTCTCAACCATTTAAGGAGTGAGTGAACTCCTAAAGGGATCAACTACCCTTTTTCCCAAGCTAAATGCATTCTCACTTTCCACCGTAGAGCAAGGAATTGTAAAATGTCTTTAGCAAGCTTGGAAAGAATAGGATATGCAACTGCGTTAACCCTCCACCATTGTGAAACATCAAACCCTTTGACTAAAGGATTGACATATCTATCCGCAAGGTACTTGTCAACCTCGTTGGATATCATTTCATGTTCATTTTCGAGTCTTTCTTGCATGAGATCAGCAAGTATCTCAGCTTGTCCATCTTCTAGATCATCAAACTCAACCCCCTCCATTGCTGCAACACCATCTGAATGGTTTGGTTGACTTAAACCCCCCTCACAGCCCATATACTCATCATACATTCTCAACAGAATGTTCTTCAAGTCCCTAGTTATCTTCTCAATGGTGCCAGCTCTGACTCCCACCCTTAAAAATGCTGCTTTCTGATATTGCAGTTTCCAGCGAGGGTCTAGGACATTTGCAATCACCATGATTTGATTCATGGTTTCAAAGATGCCCCAATATTTGTTGAATTTTGCTTTCATCCCCACTGCCACCTTCTGCAAAACCTCATCAGAATCATCATTGGCCTTCTTATCAATCTCTGTTTGAAGGCCGATCATCTCTTTGAACTGCAAGTTCGCAGTAACTGATTTCCAAGCACTCAATTTGAGTGTTGTCTAGTAAAACTTTTTGAGGAAATGCACTAAAGCTTGAGCATTTCTCCAATCTTCCTCTACGGGAGGGTCGGTCCTCTTCCTACCTTTGGTATCTTTCTCCTCAAAATAATGCCTAAACTGCATATCTTCATCACCCATCCTATCAAACACTTTCTCATATTTTAATGCAGCAGCAAGCATTAAATAAGTGTTATTCCACCTAGTGATCACATCTAGGGGAACATTCGCATTCTTATTCAAGTGCTCAAGAACAGAAAACTCCATAAACTTGTCTAATCGACTTGAACTTGACCTAATAAACTTGACACAATGCCAAATTGCATCAATCCCATCCTCTAATTCTTTGATTCCATCCTTGACAATCAAATTGATGATGTGACATGCACATCGAAGGTGCAAGAAGTCCCCATCAAAGCTTAAAGTGTTCATGTTCCTCAGCCTTCTTTTCATGTAAACAACTGCTAGGTCATTTGCACTAGCATTGTCCACTGTGATAGTGAACACCATATTGATATCCCATTCCCTCAAACACTGCTCCAGGACCTTCCCTATATCTTCCCCTTTGTGACTGGTAATTGAACAAAAGTTAATAATCCTTTTGTGCAATTTCCAGTCGTTATCCAAGAAATGGGCAGTGACCATCATGTAGTTAATGTTCTGAATTGATGTCCAAGTGTCAGTGGTTACACTAACTTTCTTTGCATGTTGTGCAAAGATTGACATCATCTTTCCCTTCTCAGATTGGTACAATTCCCACACTCCCTTGGCCACTAACTTTCTACTTGGTTGAATCCACTGTGGCTGAGCTTCTGGCATAAATGCTTTAAACCCATAACCCTCTACATGCCTAAAGGGAAGTTCATCCCTTATGATTATCTTGTACAGTTTCTCATCTACCCTACCCTGATTAAATCTGTGATATTGTGGAGCCCCGGAAACATTATCCCTAGATAATATAGTCAGCCCTTTCTCGATTGGTTTCTCAAATAAAGGGTTAACCTTGCAGTTTCTTCCATGTGACCAGCAAGAACTGGTTCCATTCTTTGAACTTACAGCAGGAACTAATGCTTTACAGTAGTTGCATTGTGCATTCTGTGGGTCAGCCTTGCCATCAGGGAGCAAAGGCCTTGTAAAACACTCACATACTCGACTTTGTTTCCTACCCTTTCTTTTCCCTAACCCCGTAGTAGCTTCCACTGATTGAGGATCTGGATTTGGTGTTTCAGTTGGGGTTGGAGTGGGAACTAAGTTAGGGGTACTATTATCTATTTGTGGTAAGTTACCTACTGGTGGTAAAGGGTTTTGGTTATCATTTGGGGTGACACTAACGGATTGACAACTTGCAGTAACCATGTTTGAAGTTATGGAAGAGGATGAACAACAATGACTTCTTGACCTACTTGTAGAAGCCATGGTCTACAATGAGAAAAGATAGATTCAGTTTTATGCAAGGGATATCTATTTTGTTTTATATGATAACAATTGGATTAATTAGCAACATACAATTAAAAGCAACAGTTGCGTTTCATACTTTCAAACTTTTGCAATCATGTTCTATTTATACTTAAAGGCAACATACAATTAAATGCAACAGCTTCATACTTTGCAATCATGTTCAGTTTATACTTTATAAGTTTATAGATAGTTCTATACTTATTCACACAGAAAGTCTCAAAATCACATACTAATTAATAAGAGTACAAGCAGAATAGATACTTTAAGTTCAAAGAATTTTAGCATCCATAAAACATAATTATATACAAGAACTGGTAAAGTCATAATCAGAAACACCCATACACAGTCACAAGTAGATATTTCAAGTTCAAAGAATCAAACCCAACTAAGCACACACAAGTTTAGACGTTTAGTTACCTAATCAAAACCTCGATCACCTCTCTGCCTTGGGATAAACTAATAAAGCCTCAACTGAAATCCATGGTCAAAGCAGACAAATTCAAAAGTACTCAAAAACAACAATTTGTGAAAAATGAAACGAACTAGTTAAGCCATCAAAGAAGATCACTTACTTCACTCTATCAAAGTTCAGACCCATTCATTTCCCCCCATCTTGGCCTATACAACAATCACAAACATTAATTTACATTCAGCATCTCACAAATTAGAGTTACCCGAAACAAAATAATCAATCTTTCCTTCAATTCTAAGATCATGATTCAATCATTTCAAACAAAACCAATCATAATTTATCATTAATGCACAGGCTTTACAATTTAGATTCAAATTTCATGGAATCTAACAGTGACTAACCTTTGCATTTTTGCAATCCCAAAACAAAGGATTTTCCTACAAGACACAGATTAACATATATATTAGATAATCACACAACCAATCAATTTAAAAAATATATACAGATTATGTTTGTTTTCAGACAAATTAGATAAGTCTAAGAGAAGATAGATTTTACCTAATTTGTTGTGCGAAGAACCGCCTTTTCAACACCTTATAAGCCTCTGAACCACTACTTGAACCAAGCAACTGATCTAGGATTTTAGGGTTTTCGAAAAAATTTGAGGATTTCGAAAATCAAACTATATGGGTTGAAATTTATGTTGTGAGGTTTGCATCTTGTTTAGATTGTGTTTTTGGGACTGGAATTAGGGGTGGAATCAACAAATTGGGGCTGGGTTCTGAGATAAAGAGAGGCTGAGAGAATGGTGTGGCGAGAGAGGGAGAGAGAGAGAGGGTCGAGAGGCTGCTTCGGGAATGAGATCCCTAACTGACCCCCTTAGGGTTTTCCCACTTTCGACTAAGATCTAACGACTTTCATTGATTGTTGATATACATCAATGGTTAGTAACACACCTACTAATAAAAATAATAAAAAATATATAAAATCTTTCCTATCCGGTCGGTTCGGCAATACCGAACCTCTTCCATTCACTATACCACTACCGAGTGGCGAACCTATATTCGGTACGGCATTACCGCACCGCACCTCCAGCTGCCGTCTTGGTCGGCGCCGACTCCACCGGTCCGGCCGGTTTCCGGTTGGTTTCGGCAGGTTCGGGAGTTTAAGCCAGCCCTACAATTGGTGGCATGTATATAGGGCCCACATCTTGGTGATGTGGATACTAGAGTCATAGAGTGGGACAAAAAAATTATTTTGAAAATTTGTTATATTAAAAAATTATTAATATTTGAAAGTCAGATATTACGCATTTACATTGTAGTAATTTAAGTAGGAAAAATAATATTCTATAGGGAAGCGACTCTCTCTCTCCCTTTGAGAGAAACCCTAACTCGGAGGCGGCCAAAGTGCTAATCTCTCGTCCTGCGACGACCCTGGCATCTCGGCTGGCCTTGGCCTTGCCGATGTCACGTGGTTTTGCTGCCAAACGGGAACTGAATAGGTCTGTTCGGGTAGTCCCTTGTGATTGGGTTGCTCAAGCTTTCTGGCAGGTGCCGTTTGGCTTCAAGTTTCTGGCATGAGATCTCTGGGAGGTGGCCGATCTCGTGTTGATGGAGGCTTGGATTGACGGCGCTATTCGAAATCGTTGGCGGTGTGGATCGGGGATGCTGAAATTGAAGCGGGTTGGTGGTGAAGCAACTTGTGGCGGCGTTGTTTGTCGTGATTTAGGTCGTCACGGACTTGGGGCAGCAAGGTCATGGCGAAGCAGTCACAGGGGCGAAGCTACACTGGAAGGTTTGGTGGTCTAGAGGTGGAGGCTGGACCTGGGCCAAGCCAGGCCTGTTGGGCATTGAGTGGGCCTTCTTCTTGGGCTACTTTGGACTGCAGAATTTTGGGCTAGGGTTTTTGTCTTAGGCCCATCTCTATGTTTTTATTTTTTGTCTAATTACAATAATTTCCTTGTATTTATGAAGTTATGCACCTGTATGTGCTCTATGTACCTCTAGCGCCTCTAGAGTAGTACCAAAGGAGGATTCCCGCTACGTCTACGTATTTGATGTCTAATAAGTGGACCTGTTTCTATGTACCAACGTGGATACTACTACAACTTCTTGATCTATCTGAAATGAAGGCAGCAGGAGGGTATGTAATGGTCACTTTGACTTGTGATGAATGAAATCGAAACCCGTTTTGGGATTGATCAAAAAAAATTAAGTAGGAAAAAGAATTCCACAAATGTGAAGGCACGCACAGTTCAAAGTCTACTAAGCAGAAGAGCCTCTTAAGCTAAAAACACAAAAATCAAACTCTAGCACTATGGAGAGTTAACGGCTCGAAAGAGCTGATCTACTTAAAGTTTACTCCAAAATCCATTTTTCTGTATAATTTTTTTATTATCAAATATGTAATATCTTTAATTTGCTCCAATATCTTACTGCAAACTTGATTATACCTATATTCTTTAATTTTCTCTAATATCTTATTACAAACTTGATTCCACCTATATTTATAATGTTTACAATAGTGCATAAATATTATTTGTCTCCAGTTTGGCCCCGAGATTATTAATTTAAAAGCAGCTTTAGTTGTGTTGTGAAAATAATCAGTTGTAAAATTAAGTAGCTGAGTATTTGGTAAATTCTGCTTTTAATAGTGTTGTGAGTGCAAAAGCAGTGTTTGAATGTTTGGTGAACTTTAGTATAAAAGTGTTGTGAGTTTAGTCAATGACCAAAAAAAACATGAAAAAATTAAGGAATTAAGACGAGATTGATTTTATTTCTCGATAAGTAGTAACGACATCTCAATTTTAGAAAATTCTATTGAAGTGAATCTTCAATTTATTTACTCAAGAAATATGCAACGACTAGTCCGTGGTAATTTCCGTGAAATCCTTTAGGTGTTAAAGCTATTTATTACGAACTTCGAATGTTCGGGAATTAAGAAATTCACTTTGAATAAAAGAAATAATTGCTTTGCGATCTTGATCGTTTGTTTCATCAGCCGAATACCTCACTAATTAAAAGAGCGAAAAACATACAATGACCAAATTATATGTTCATGTTCACTAATACAAAAGACCAAATAGAGAGCTGATAACCAAATAGGACAAACTCACCCGCCATCAGATATATGAGTGCAGTAGCTTAATTTATGTGGTGTCCTTCCTCCATACGGAGAGAAGATTTTGTCAACTCTAGGACTACACCCTTAATTAGATTCAAAGAAAGCTATACTCCTGTTAAAGTGTGGTTGTCCCTAATAGTGTGGAAAGCCCAGTATAGCCATCATCATTTTTTCCAGGGAAGAGGCTAATGGAATTGGATGAGGGCAATATTGATAAAGTCAATAAGTGATCTCAACTTCTGAAATCTCATAATTTAGAAGCAGCAATATAACAGCTGGTGGATTATACATTGGGAAGCAGGAGATTGAATTATAATCAACAACCTATTGTTTTACCAAACACCAAATCTGACTTAAATTAATAAATAAACAGCTTACGCTGCCTAAACCTCGGGGCCAACTGGCCCGAAGGGTTCATGAGATGATAAGAACTACTTCACGCACAACTCAAGCTAAATAAATACACAGAAAGGCAGATTACACCGGCTATGAATGACTGCCTCCTAATTCATCTTGTATTTAAACCCAGCATGCACTCTAATGCTGCACGTACACACTTCCTGCGCCTCTTCCCCTGCTACCATCTATAGAGTCGACCTCCAACATTGATCATCTCCCTTTCACTGAAAAAAGTGTGCATCCTTGACGCCAGACATTGGATGTATACATAAGACTCTGCTACAGTCTGATCCAACACTAAATAGGACTATTGTGGTGGTTTTTTATCGATATTGCAAAGGAGAGATCTAGAACGATCCTAGTATACACTAAAGATTGCACACAGAGACTTCACCTGGAGCAATTTATATATGAAGTGGATAGATGTCAAGCATGAGGTAGTGTTAACATATATAACAGACGATAGTGTTCTGATATGTTAGGTGTTAGAGTTCTAATCACAAAAAGCCTCAGTACAATTCTGTATAAACCACTCACTTATAGGTCATATTATTTTTTGTTATTTTTTTTTAACGCGGGATCTTTCATTTCCAACAATTTATTTGAGGATGGCTAGCTTACTAGATTTTCATGGGACAACATGCACAGAAAAGAATTAGCTCATTTTCTTTGAAGAATATTGGCAACAGAACTAGTCAAGAGGGACTTGTTCTTTGTCCATCTTATTTCTTCATGGTTTCAAAAACTTCATTAAGACACTTACAAGCACAAACATAGAGAACAAGTTATTAGTCACAATTCTTAGAGGTTCTGCATTTCACAAGTAGCCAACTCTTTAAAATGTCTTACCACAAGTAGCTATAATGGTAGGTTATTATGTGTTAAATCATGGCCCGAAGGAGCATGGGGCAACAGCGGTCACCTTGCACACCCTCAATATATATCCGCTTTGAAGTGCCAACAAATAACATCATAAAAGAAAATTACATAGATCAACTTTAAAAATCAAACTAAGAGTAGTTTTGATAATTTACAACTACAAAGCCAATTTTACCTAGCCCTTACATATGATTGAATCAACATAAACTATTCTTTTTATAATCTGAGGCCTTATAACATAGATTTTTGGTCGGGTTTTCAGAGACATAATAAGATTAGGAGATATCGGTCATTGCTGCATCTCTGGATAAGGAGGCGGCGTGATTATGGCTGGCCTCAATTGTTCGTTGATCTTTTTATCTCCTGGCAATTCGCATATGCTTTGCAACAACTCCCTTGAGCTCTTTTGCACAAATACTGGAACATGTTTACCGTTTACGATCAACTCACAACGACTAAATCTATCCAGACGTGGTAATAACCTATTTTCACCCTCATTATCAGCTTTCTTAATCAAGTCACATATTCCTGAAGCCACTTCTTCAGACATGCAGATGACACGGTGGAAGTGAAAATCTCGTGTCTTTGCTACATGATGAGCTGCTAGAATCATTCCTTTCGGTCTGTGAAAATTAAAAATAAAAGAAGTGATTAATAAGAAGCTATACAAATGGAGCAAGCTTAATTAAGGAGAGAAGATACTAAGATAGGGGTGTTGATTTTTACATACCGGAGCTCTATTAGATCATCCCCAGAGATGGGCGAGTATGACGTAGGATAAAGCAAGAATACCGTTCTTCTTTCTAATTCGTGAAGATGGTAACGTTTGTAATATTGAGAGCAGACTTCAAGAGGATCGATGTTATGTTTCTCCACATATCCATTTTTATGCACATAAAATACTGCATGAGGACACAAAAAATATAAAAGTGAGAATAAAAAACGAAGTGTTAGCTAGAGTGAATGAAAGATCGATCAAGGAGATCGAAGATGGAGAGATATTATTACCATGCAGAGTTCCACCACTTAACTTGTCCAACAAGGTTGCATGAAATAAAATTTTTAGGGCCAAGTCAGCAGCATCCTCGGTAGACATGCTGTCGTAGTCGTTGCTAGCATAAGCAACATTCCCAGATTAAGTAGAATGATCGATTTAAGAGACAATTAATAAAACTGAATCATGCATGTATACACAAAAGGAATCTGTGTCGTACGTGTGTGTGTATAAGAATGTAGAAGCATACCCCTCCAATAAATCCTTAACAAAATCAGCACCAGATCCGAGTGCTGCTTTATCACACTCACCCTTCCAAGCCGTTTCGCCCTCTAGATGAGCTTCATATAGTTCAAAAGCCTGCATCAAATTGAAAAAAAAAAATGTCATCAAATAATAGTTATACATACTGAGATGGAGTAGACGAACCCGAAATCTCAACTGAACAATTACCGTTGTTGCTTCATTCCATCCACAGATGATGGTTCCAAATTTCAAATTCTTATCATACTTACGGTACTCCGCACCATGTTCAACTAAATGCTCAAGCACTTTTTCTGATGCGAAGAAAACTGTTGTACGTGCACGCAGACGACGTTCTTCATCCTTGATCTGGGTATTTTCAAACAAAGTGGTTAGTCGTTTGAGTCTAGACGTGGAGCTTAACCATTATATAATAAGTGCCTTTACCTTTTGCTGCACATGTAGGCACATATTGTCCCAAACATGAACCTTCCCCATCACTGTGCAAAATATATTGGAAGAGGAAGATAATTCCCTAAATTTCTCCTTTGTATCCGAGACTGAAAATATGAGATCGAGTTAAATTATAAACTCATAGTGTGTATCTAAAAGAAATTTTAAGATGTTAATTGGTGTATACTTGCCTATACTTTTTCTATGGGTGATCCGGGATTCAGCGCCAACCATGATGCCATCTTTGAATTTGAAGGCAATAGTGGTAGTTCCCTTCTCCAGCTTCATAATTCTTATCAAAGGTACCTATTTCCAAATATGCTGCCAATATTGATCGAAAATCAAAATTCTTTTTTCGTTAACTTTTAGACATACAAACAACAGCTTAGACAGATCAGTTCAGCAGCTAGTGTGTGTGTTTGCTAATGCTCTCAACTAAATTGATATATTTATAGGAGTTTTCTAGAGCCAATTCCTTGTACCTCAAGTTTTATTTTCATGCAGCTGTAAGGGAAAGTTTACGTACATTAAAAACTTTCCTTTTCTTAATTTGTTGGATAGATTATTTTTCCTTATATTTGTCACAAAAGGAAAACTACATTAAATACATCGTGTATAGCTAGGGTTTTGCTATCCTCTTCAGATTAACTAGGATTTTGCTTTCCCTTTTCTTGTAGGGCCACTGGGTTTTTCCTATTCCACATTGCAGAGGAGCTGATAGTATAGCTTCAATTGGAATAAATTTATTAGGCGTCTCCTACTCGAGGCTTCGTCGCCCATGAAAACAGAAGCACCGAAAAGCTTCCTTAAGTCTATGTGGAAGCCATCTACACCCTGGCGTCTTGTTCTTGTGGGAAAGGGGTACTTCGACATCCATCACTGGGGTTTAGAGATGGCAAACTGCCCAACCGGTCCGGCCCACTTAATCGGGTTTCGGGCTGTGTTCGGGCCAGCCCAAGTCAGCCCGTTTCTTAAGAAAGTTAAATTATTCAATCTTTTAGTGATATACCAATCTTATTGATTTTTTTTAAGTATTTCTCATTTATTTATTTCATGAGGAGGGGCATAGATAAAAGTTTGATGAAATGAGATAAAAAAAATTATAAGGGGTGTGCATTAAGTAATTGAGGAGGTGTATTTAAATGAAATTTAAAATTTCTCTTCATTTAAGAACAACTTTAAAATAAATAATGCAATCAATTTTTTGGTTTGATCAAGGTTATGATGTAGGGTGGTTCTATTTACACCTCCATATTTAGTATATGAACCTCCCACACTTATTAGATCTCTAACTTACTTTTTTAAGTATCAAATATGCTAACTACACCTCCCTAACTTTTCCCAAATACCCTTATCTAATGAAAAAAAAAAAATCTGAACAATCGTGCATCATCCTATTTTGCATCAGACCCAAGGTCCTTTCCTTTCTCCTGATCAATGGTAATTGAAATATCATTTCAACAGATGACAAACAAAAATGATGTTTAATTTCTATATCTAGCTTAATACATATTTGATTGTTGATATGAAAAACATCTATCTTCTTAATGCTTAATTTTATTGTTGATATCAATTTTTAGGAAAGATTCATGACGAAGATATCAAGGGTTGGATTATTTGAGACCAGCTCTATGTGCTCTATAATCGGAAGATAAGAGATTGAGAGTACAATTCAAAAGTTACAATGATACATATAGAGCTACATATGATCCAGTATAGGTTATCTAATACATGAGCATCCTATAGATTACGTGGACTTATTCTTTGCTGCACACCCATGTGTAGATGCCAAGATGGGTATGCATTTCTAATTGTCATGAATCGAGTTAAAGTGTGACAAATACTGCAAAGTTTTGTTTCTAATTCAGCGTGACGACACCAAGGAAGAAAAGAAGGACTGCAACGCAGTCGAAGTGTCTATGCATTCTTGTAAAAGTTAAAGATTTTAGGGTTTAGTTTGAACGTGAAAAAGAAAAAAAAAATCATGATGGTTAATTTTTTGAGTTGACAAACTCCTATAATTTTTAGAGTTTTGTCTTTAATGATCATTTCATATGAATCGATAAAGTTAACTTTAACTTGAGAAAAGAGAGAGAGGTTCATATACCGCATTTGGAAATTTGAATAAAACCGCCCATAAATGTATCAAAAACCTCAACTATTCTTCCTCAACAAAAGGAGAACAAAAAGCTCAACTTATTCACTAAAAAGCTCCAAGAAGTAAAAAGATCCAAGACGGTATAGACTTCATAGGATAAGACACTCATATTTGAATGGGCTCTTTCTCAAGTAGTTACTGGCCATTTTATTATGGCAGAGTTTGTTTCTTAGACCTTTTAATTAAGCTTTTCCATTTTTTTTTCTTGGGTCAGATAAACATTTTTGTATCGATGGACCAAAATGAGGCCTTCTCAAGCCTGAGGCCTAAGGCAACCGCCTTAGTTGCCTGCCAATTGGGCCGGCCGGTCCACTACTTCCAATCTGAAACAGAACGAAGAAAGGAAGAACGTGTCTTTAACCTCTTGTGTCCTTCGCCTTTCAGAGTGGAAACTGTTGGGTATGTTGATGAAAATAGGATAAATAGAAAAATGAAAAATAGAAAAACAACTTTGAGGTACAATTTAAATTGTTTCATTAAAGTGTTGTTTGCCCCGCTGAAGGAGTTTGCTGAAGGGTTCTTGACAAATTTCTTTCAAGATACAACAAAGTTTGCTACAAAGAGATGTTTTTCCATACTTTCCGCATTCAGTTCTAGCTCTACAGATGACAGTGCAAGTTCTGTATTTCGAGCAGCTCTATCCACGAGTGCCCCGACGTCAAAGCTCAATATAGCAAAATCAAAAATTGCCTTAAAAGTACTGGAAGAAAATTGTATGCTTATAAGAGATAAATGAGTACGTATACAAAAGAGTCAATTGCATAATGTTTTGATAATTGAAACTGATGGCATGTACTGTTGTTTATATAGAGAGGAAGAGGAGCCAAAAACACGTTTTTGATATAATCACAATTGTTCAATGCCAACTGCTATCATATAGTTATGTCTCTTTCTAAAAGGTACGTACCTCTTCCTAAACAAAGAGATAGTTTTATCTCCTTAATATATGTTTGTTCATTATAATCATAAATCTAATCATGTATAATTCAAGATATTCTGCAACTGTCAAACTATGCACAATTGTAAAACTATGCTATTGCAAAATGCTTTGATGACTGAAACTAATGGCATGTACTGTTGCTTATATAGAGAGGAAGAGGTGCCAGAAACACATTTTTGATATAATCATGATTATGAGGCTAATAAACTTATAAATGTACCTAAAATTAAGCATTATCAAAAAAAAAAAAAAATTGTGCCTAATGAAAGGGTTGTTAGTCAATTAATAATTTAATAACATGAGTAACCACATATCATGACCCACCCTCGTGGGTTACGTCAAAATTAAGTCATGCTGGGCTACCCTAAAGCAATCTAAATGTAATCAATTACTCTACAATAAAGTTTGAGTAACCAAATAACCAAGACAATGTCAGGGTTATGGACCAAAATCCGCCCTAACTTATTGATAAAGAACCTAGGACAATCATGTGCAGAGCCTGAGGAAGCAAATACGGGCCCAAAAGTATATGGGCCGAAGAACCACAGCATAGGCCCACAACCAGGCCCAACGAGAACTACTTTGGGCACCCGACCTTTTTGGCACTCAAGTAGGATGTAGTCACCGGAGCTCCTTGACTCCACCATCGCCAGCATCACCGAGCAGTCCTGTAACGAGCCACCCCGCAAGTTGTCCAACCGCCTCTCCCCGACCAGGAGACAGAACCGGGGTCCGAACCAAGCAGGCTAGACATTTGAACATCCACCACTGCTTCCAGCCAAAGCCAACTCTTCCGCACAGCCGTAACCCACCAGGAAAACTAAGTGAAGCTCCGCCACACCACAGATCGACCATCCCCGCACATGGAATCTGACCTGACCCGAACATTGGGACTTAGCATAGAATCTGAACCAATCGCCACCGCGAGAAAAGATGGACGAAGCTTGGATCCCAAAGGCGAATAGGATCTTGCCATTAAACTAGAAGGTGAAAACTCCTATAAGTTTCACTGTTTGCTTTATCGCACGCTTTTGATGCTGAAGCATTCCAGGTGCCACAATCAGCGGGTTGAACAGAGGCGAGCCACAATCTTAGAGAGGTCAACCAACAGGCACCACGAGGAGAGGAAACCTCAACCGGAGCCAAAAAACTCGACGGACGAAACCCTAAGACTAGTGTTCGATGTTGCTAGGAAGGGAGAAGAGAGAAAATCTAATACACGCTAATGCGTAACGTTGATGTAAGATAAGTTGTATTTCAGTGTTATTATCATATGTTAAAAGATAGTATTATCAAACTATAGGTATTCTTATCACTTTTATTCAAAATTTGTATTAATCTATACTATTTAAGCAAACACTCTTTCTCAATCAAAACATGTTGTTTTTTTTTCACTTTAATGCCCATTAAGAATTAAAAATCTATATATTCTAGTTTAATCAATGAGGGTAGAATAGTCAAAATACAAAACAAATAAATAATAATAAAAAATTAAATACCCATAACTTCCTACTTTCACATTCTTATTATTATAATTTTTTTTTGGAACTGAATATTTTATTACTAGAGGTTAACCCTCAAAAGAAATATACAAGGGATATTTTTTTTTTGAATCAGCCCGAGGGGCAATAATATTATTCATCATAAGTCAGAATAGGCCGTTATATACCCTTCACCTGTCATTTAAGGACATAGGCAAACAAGAAGATAGTGGTAGTACCCACAGTGGTACATATAAATAGACTTATTCATTAGACATCAAATACATAGAGGTAGCAGGGATCCTCTAGTGGTACTATGCCGGAGGCGCTAGAGATCTAGGTTCCTAATACAAGAAACATTATTGTAATTAGATAAAAACTAAAAACATAGGGTTGGGCCAATGGCCTAAACCCTAGCCCAAAATAAACAATGGACTAGGGCAGAACCTCATCCCAACATTTCGTGGCCCAATAGGGTAGTCCACCAAGGAATTGGCCCCAGGCCCATCAATCTGCTACGGTCCAGTCCACCTTCTCCCACTGACGCCCCGTTGTGCATTACCGTCCGGTCAAGTTCCGACCGACCCACATCCGATCAGCATCGCCACGAGCCTCCCACCACGCCATCTTCCCGGCTATCCAAGCCGCTCCGAGCCATGCCGTCGCGACATGCATTAGCCCAGAAAAACAATCCCTGATCCAGGCCTTGAAATGCCACCACCATCGAAACCATGGCACCGCCAATCCAAAACCCAGCAGCAGAGACCGACCACCGGACCGTAAAGCACACACACCTCCTTCGCCGCCCACCTAGCCGCACCTTTTGACCAAACCATGCAAATTCCTCCGACCAAGTCCTATGGGCATATATATCTCCCATCCTGCAGCAAACCCATGACGGCGACGAGGCCAGAGGCCAGCACCGACATCCGGGCGCCACCGGACGAGAAAGAAATTGAAAAACGGTTTAGGGCCTTAGGGTTTCTCGAGTTTAGAGAGAGTTAGAGAAACTAGTGGTTGCGTCCCTGTTAAGTATGGTAGATGACCATTATATTCATCTACAAATAATAATTAAAAAAATAATTAAATACCCATAACTTCACTTTCACAGAGTACGAATTAATGGCTAGCTTCCTCTTCTTCTTCTTTTTTTTTTTTGGAGAAAGCTATTAATTACAATGGAGAAAACGTTACTCTTTTAATGGAGGAGATGAGAACAAGGAAATAAATATTTTTAATCACTAATATTGTTATACACCAAATCATAATTTTTCTCAAAAAAAAAAATCATTATTATACTGATTGGCCACGATTTCCTTCTTAGGCGTCCAAAATCTCAGCACTTAATTTTTTTTTTTGATAAGAATCTCAGCTCTTAATTACTCAGATTGCTGTATGTGGCTTAATCTATTAGGAATAGAGACCGTAAGGTAATCCTAGCTATAACATATAAATAGGACCCTGGCTGATCAGTTTTTGAGTTCTTATACATAGCCGAATACAAGCCTAATTCCTGACCTAAATCCCCTACAGCGTGTTCCGTCATGTATAACGACGTAAGACCGGGTGGCCCTAGCATCCGGTTTTACCCACTAACAGATCTAGAAGAGTTCCTGACTGTTTGTCGCTTGGCTCGTGTATGTTCCTTATTTCTTTGTTTCTTTAGGTTTGGCGAGGAATATTTTCTGGAATTTGCCAAACTGTGTTATTCTTTACTACTTTTTTGTGCCTGTGCGACCAATCTAATTCTGGAATTTGCCAAACTGTGTTATTCTTTACTACTTTTTTGTGCCTGTGCGACCAATCTAATTCTGTATCTGAATTTTTGTATGCATCCAAGTTCCCATTATATTTTGTCAATGTTTGCTTTTGATTATTTAGTCGTAATATGGTTTGATGTGATCAGAGTTTGATCAATATCAAACTGTTGATGAGTTCGTTGCTTCTTAGACAAATTCCAAGATGCATCCTTAAATTGGGTTTCTCCCCAGAGGTTGTCTGGTGCCATCTTAATCAGATAAAATATTTTGTATTATGTGGTTTCTTTAACTGAAGATTTATTTTGATCTGGTTTCTTCTGACATAATATCTTTTGATACATTATTCATCTTTTGGGTATTGTCTTGGTCGCTATTATCATCATCTATCTATTTATTATTTGGTACCTAACAATGGAACCACAAACACCAGAGAAAAAGGAAAAAGAAGCAAAGGCAGCTGTAAAAGAACCACCAGTGGCTGCTGTAGGCGAGCGTTGTGAAATCTGTGGTGACGGTCACAGTACCGTAACATGCTCATATGATGACATTGGCCTAGATTCGGACGTAGGCAGTGATGAGGAGATACCAGAGGGATATACAAGGGCATCATTGCACTACAGTACCAAGGCGAATGGTGAACGCATTCGAGGACCTGCTGTTCGTGTTGTTCCCATGGTTTGTTTTCGTTGTTATAAGTTTGGTGACCACCGGCCTGAAAATTGCCCGGGAAAGGTGAGCGTGGATGATCGGACCCCAAGGTCTCAAGAATCTCGTACCTCAGAGTCAGAGGGTGCCGCTGCTGTTACTGGCAAGAGTACATACTCCTCCAGACTTGAGGGAACCCGACATGATATGAAGGATATAATTAAAGGCGCTAGCTAGTACTGGCTTGGCTAGTACGTAGCTCGATTACTAGTCAATACAGATTTTCCAAGTATCTTTTGTGGGGGACTTAATTTTAAATTCCAACTATGTATTCTATGATCAGTACGGTTTGATTTCTATGTTGTTGTTCAATAGTATTCCCAAAAGCCTGTAATTTGTTGTTTCTGTATTTCAATCTCAAATACCAAATGATTGACCTTTTTCGGGACAATTTTACTTCATGATGCTCGGTCTAGCCATGGGCATTCCTGCCTTTGCTTGGTCAGTACGATGGTTTGCAAGAAAATGAATCTTAATTATTATGACAAAAGAATGGCTTTGTAAAACTGATCAAGATGCAAAACACTTGGACATAAAATTACGTCTGACAAAACAAAAACTACAAAAACAGTGTCCCTATATGTGTGCAAAACCATGTCTAACAGTACCTTTAGAAGCTCAAATAATTATCTCAATAGAAAGATCGAAGTAGCATGCATTTTGTAATTACTAGAAGAACGAATGGTTTGCCCAAGCAGTTTCGAGATCGGAGGCAATGCAGGACGACCCAAGACAGAACAAACCAAACCACAGAAACATACTCAGGAAACAAAAATGATAATTTGGAAAGTAATTAGTAGCATACTAGACAAACGATCGAAACACATTTTTTTTCTCCTTTCCTTTCTTGGATAGAAAACCAAATACATATTTCTTCGTTTCATAGCTGTGTAATATTATTTAGGGAAAATGCCCATTTACCCAATTTTGGGTTTAATTAACCCCACTTACTCAAACACTCTAAGAGATTGCCTACTTAGAGAAATTATTTCCATAATACCCAATTAAGTATTTTTTTTATTCATTTTTATTTATTTTTGGGACAATTTTTCCCTCTCCTTCTTTGTCACCTAGAGAAGAAGTCATTGGAGACATTGCTTGACTCCGATGACCAGTGGCCGGCTGCGGACTCTGGTGGCGGACTCCTGCGACTGGTGACCGGACTCCGGTAACCGGATTCCTGAGACCGGTGACCTGACTTCTGCGACCGGTCACCAAAATCCTGCGACCGGTAACCGAAATTCGGAATCCGGCTCCTGCAACTGGTGACCGGATTCCGGCGTATGAATTTATTATCCCCTAATAATACTCAGTAACCATATTATTGCCCCCAATAATCATATTATTACCCTCCAATGACCTTGTAACTGAAATCTTCAGAGCATCTCTTTCCTGGAGGCGTAACCGTACTGTGATCTGCGAATGTTTTTTTTTCTTTGTCTGAGATCTGCTAATGTTATCCTAGCGCCTCTTGTACACAAACGCTCAGAGTCTAACCAACCCGACCCCGACAATGACTCAGAGTCCGATCCCGGCCTTCTTCTCCACACTCATCCCACGGTCGGACGACGCCATTTTAGGTCCTTCGTCAGCGTTGATATCCCTGTGGTTGACGTCGCTGGCACCTGGCGCCGGCGCGGGAGCATCGGAAGCGGAGTCCGGGAGCGGCGAGGGAGAATCGGAGGTCAGCGGGGCAGGAGGTGAAGCGGAATTCGGGGAGTTCGCCGGAGCATCGGAGGGAGACGGCGAGAGTGAAATCTGAGGGGCATTGGAGGGTGAAGGTGAATCGAAGGAGGGAGATGGTGAATCAGAATCTGGCTGGGGAGATGGAGTTGGTGAAGAGGAAGAAGCAGTGAGTTGGAGTAGGAGGAAGGCGAGGAGGAAGAAGCGTAGGTCGAAGACTCGGAGGAATGAGAACTCGGCGTGGACCAGATCGCCGATAACAGTGGCCGGTGAATCTGTTTCTGATTCCGGCGAGGGCTTGGGTGTGATTCACTCGATCCATTGAGGCTTCTGAGAGAGAGAGTGTGTGTGTCTGGGAGGAGAAAGAGGTTGAGGGGAGTCGCGAGAGAGAGAGTGTGTGGGTAATACTGTCAATAGATGTTAGATTGGGTAAATGGGGTTAAAAAACTTTTAGTGGAGCAAGTGGGCAATTTTTAGCCTAAAATTGGGTAAGTGGTCACTGCCCCTATTATTTAGGGTTATTATCACAAATAGTACCTGAACTATACCTCAATCTTATCGATGATACCTGAACTTCAATTTTGATCACAACCAGTACCCGAACTTTTCGAATTCATTTTAAATGGTACCTAAGGTCATCTTCGGTCACTAGTCCGTCCAAAAAAGCCAATTTTTTTTTAAAAAAAAAAAAAAAGTTCAAGGCAAGTCTATTACCAAAAAGATCATCACTATATATGATCTCAACCCTTAAAATTATCAAAGATCATCATTATGATCGCCTTACATGCTGTTTTTAGTCAGAATAGTGATCGGAGGTGGCTCTAGGTACCAATTAAAATGAAATCGAAACATTCGGGTATTGGTTGTGATCAAAATTGAAGTTCAGGTAACATCGATAAGATTGATGTATAGTTCAGGTACCATTTGTGATAATAACTCTATAATTTATAACAAACAGATGATTCCAGTGGAATATTCAACATCCAGAAGACAATGTTTGAACTTTTTAAATACTGACATACCTATTACATAAAGGGAAAGGTTCCTTATGAAGTTGGACTTGATTCCGGCTGTGGAAATCTGAAGCTAAGGTAGAAAATGAAAACTGGGGGCAGTCCTTCACATACACATCTAGTAATGAAGGACACTCAATGTCAATAGTAGAACCTTCTCTGTACCACATTGGAAGTTCCTCCAAATACAAGCTGTTCAAATTTGGAAGAACAGTCTTCTTGTTAATCACTGTTTGCTCACTTGCTTCAATTACTCTTTCCAAGAAAGGGCAACTTTGTACATAAAGGTATTCCAATTGAAAAAGACATTGAGCTACATCAGATGTGAAGAGACTTTGCAGAAGCTTGCAACGGCAGATGACTAAACTCCTAAGATTTTGGAACATTGTTCGCGGAGCAGGACCATTACATAAGCTTCTCACTCCATCTAGCTGCAACAACTTCATCTCTCTCAGCTTTGATCGTTCTGACTCAAACCCTTCACATCCAAAAACATATTCCAAGTTAACTATACCCTTACATATCAGCTTTTCCAGATGTGGTAGTATCTGCAACAATTTTGATGGCAACAGTTCATTCCTTGAGTTAGGACAATAACGGACCCTCAGTAACTTTAGATTGAATAGAGACCCAAGCGGTAAATCACCAACACATAGCTCCATGAGGCAATTCATCCTATCCACATGCAACTCTTCCAAGTTCTCAAACACAGGTTCTTTCGAAAACCATGTTATCGCGTTCATCAACACTTTCAAGTTTTCACAAGGACCAACTACAGAGAGATGCTTCATTCCATGTAACCTGCCATGCCCAAATTCCATGAGAATGTTTGTTAACCCTTCGCAGTCTTCGTAACGTAGCTCCTCTGTTTTCTCTTTGACCACTTTGACAAACCAATCTGGTAAGGTACTAATGGCTGTGTCAAGAGTCAAGGATCTTGAATTTTGATCAGATAGAAAGTATAGCTTGCTTGTGTCTCTGTTTCTAACCATGCGTATATCAAAGTAAACCCAATTCGGGTAGAACTCAACATTTCTAGGGATGCAATGTGCATCAGATAAGAAAACCTTCAAAATATTTAAATATTTTAAGCAAGTCAACTCATCAAAGCCAATATTAGTTTCTTCTTCATCTCCCTCAACTGTACTCCCTCAGTCCCAAAATCCAAATTGCATATATAATTCTTCTAATCTATGCAATTTTGATATCACTTTCGATGGAATTGTGACAATACTTTCAAGCCGTACTACATTGCAACTGATATTCAACATCCTAAGATTAGTCAAATGTCCCATTTCCCTGGACAATTACTTAAGAGGATAGTTTCTCATACTAAGAATCTCAAGCTTCTCAAGCTTTTGGAGTATGGAAATGTCAGTTATTTTCCTGCAATAATCTAAATACAAAGCTTGGAGGTTGGTTAAGAGAGTGATTGATTGGGGTAGGGATGAAATACTAGTGAGGCTAAGATCTAAAACCCTTATTTTATTCGAACTTCGGAAAAAAATTTCTGGGATCTCATTTAAATCAGCACTCTCTTGTAGTAACAAAATCTGGAGTTTTGGACATACCAACTCTTCTGGTAGCTTGCAAATTTGGTTCTGCATTAGTGAGACAGCAGAGTAGCCTTTTTGTGCTTAATCTTTGGCCAGTTCTTCAATTCACAGCCCGCTTTTACCAACAACCACTGACCTTCTTCAGATAATGAAGGGCACTCAATGTGAATAGTAGCAGTTCCACTGCTGAATACCCCTGTAAACTGTGGAGAGCAAAGCATACAGAAGCAAGGTCTTCAAATCTAGGAAAAAAAAATGATCTGTTCTTCATCGCGTTTTTCTCGCTTGGTTCAATAAGGCCGTCGAAGCTACGACAATCTTCTACCCAAATGTCTACCAATTGCAAAGGCCTTGAGCTGCCGCGGATGTGAAAAATCTTTTCCAAAGCACAATCTTACACTGAATCAAGAGCAAATAATTGACTAATTCAAGAGCATTGCTCCAGTACCTGCTATCCAATGCAAGTTTTTATTTCTTGATGAATGTTTCAACTTGTGCTGACAGGGATACTTTTGCAACACCTGATAAACAGAAAGAGATACAAATTATAGCAATATAGCATAACACCACCTGTGCTAGTAAAAATTCAACCTGTAGCTCAACGCCAGAGATGATATAAGAAAATTTTAGCATTTGCTGTTCTTACTACAGTTTCCATAGTTGTCATGTTTAAATTTAACAAATTTTCCTCTTTTGGAATTAAAAAAAGTGTAAAGGAAAGCCTTCAGCTAGTACACAAACATATGCAGCACCATCAGTTTCCTATACATGTATCATTTTCCTCAACTTTCTCAGCATTAAAGCAAAAGAAAATAGATAAACACTGCCAATAATGAACTAAAACCCAATCATAAGCTGTGGATACAGGCTATGAGGAAGTTCTTGCCAATGAACACTAGATATTGTTACCTAGTTCTTGACCGATGAACATAATTACATTTTAGTAATTATTTTGAAGAACCACGTACATGTCACAAAATGAAAGCTAGCTTAAGCTAATCTAAAACAGACAAACAAGATAATTGAGCGATACTTGCATGACTAATGCAGGTGTGTTAATAGGGAAGCACAAGACCCGAACCATCTAAGATAATACACAGAATTTTTATCAGTACCGGTATGCTACTGGGTAAGATATAAGAAACACCTTCAAGGACATGAGTCTGGCCTTTGAATGGAAACTCAGAAATGTTGTGGAACAACTACCATATATAATACAAACATAATGAGAGAATAAATCACTTGACTGGTGTTGCTACAATTTCAGCATGGATATATATTACAGTATTCTTGAATTTTTTAACAATTTTATTTACAAATACCGGTGGCAAGAATCAACTGTCATCCTGATTGAGCATGTCAACTAATCTCTTCACTCTCCAAGGTTCCTAGAATGGCTATTACAATCTCTTTGGCTGTGTTGAAAGTCACGATCCAGCAAAACTTCAAGTGTATCAATTGGATATGCAGCCTCAGCTAGATGACGAACCCTGAACATAATGAAAAACAAGTGAAAGAGTGAACTACTTTGGAAAAATTCTTTCTTTTAAGTAGCAAAACACTACTTCTTGCAGTAACAATTATCATATGAGCTGCTTATCCTAAAGGTCAATTAACTGCTTCTCTTGAATGAATTAATGATACAAGAAATCTTTGTATATTCTGTTTTTTAAGTGAAAATCAACCATCTCTTCTAGTGTATTAACTGAGAATTCACCTTGTAAGTTCATCAATCTGCACCCCACATTCCCACATGTTAATATATAAAAACAGAGCTTAATTTGGTTTATAGGGATGGGACTCAATTAGCTATGCATTGTGGTAGCATGACTCCAAACTTTAGATAAGGATCTTGATGCACATGACAGAACTTATTAAGAATTCAATTCAAAATGCTAACACTACTTCTTCGATCATCCCCATGCTAGTTGTAAACACATATATTGATGACTACAGAATCATCAGTCGAAGGACTAATTTCAAAATGCTAACACAATTTCTCTTCATCCCCATGGCTAGCTGCAATAACATTGATGACTAACTCTTGCCACACAAAGACTAATTTCTACAGAGATAATATATTTTGTGTGTGTGTGTGTGTGTGTTAATAGTACCCAATCATAGGTTACAAATTTCTGCTTCATATGCAAAGTATATTTCCCCTTACAACCTTCAAGCCAAATAAGACGCAATCTCTTAGATAAATCAAGATTAAATGAAATGACTAAATACATGATGTGCAATCATCCTGACTCAAAGTTGTTTCAAAATAGACATTTTCATATACCAGTAAATCAGTAATTTTTATTAGTAAGTAGTGAAAACAAAACAACCCTCATGGATACAAAGTTTTCGGTGTGATATTGTTTTTGTTTCACAAATTTATTATCTTCCATCAATTAATCATCAAAATTAAAAAAAAAATTTGATTGATAATGACAAATGATAACAAAGAAAAATAAGTATATAAGAGTGAAAAAGAAAATTGTAGTTAAAATTTGATTGTTGCACTGATACACAGAAGATAGGGAAAGCAAATGAATTATGAGAACTCCATATATTTTAGGAAAAATAACATATATAGTTTTTATGGCATCGCAAGAAATCATAGAAAAGAAAAGAATTCCGTTGATGACACAGCATCAGACCTGGGCAAAGAAATAGGGTTGAACTTGGTTACTTCCTGCCCTGGAAGTCAGAAGCTGAGGGACCATTGCAAGTCAGCGGGACCATTACATGTACTGTTGGGACCATTTGAGAGACTTCACACTTGGAAACCAGATGTTCTGTTGCATTGAATTGGGAAAAGAAATATATATTATTATTAAATATTATAAATTTTAACATAAAAACAACATTCTGAGAGTGGCTATAACATTGTATGTAATTTGCATTGCTAGAGTAAAGAAAACAAAACAATCATCATCGACGTGAAATATTCTGTATAATTTTGCCTTATTTTTTTTTTTTAACATTATGAATGACAACAAAGAAAAATAAGAATGAAAATAAAAAGGCTATATTAAATTTGCTTGATGTTCTGTCATGGGGAACTCATTTGTATTAAAAGACTGGAAAGAATAAAAATTGAATCACAGATATTAATTGATCAAACCATGTTTGCCCAATTGCTACCCTACAAAATATAGAAGAAAAGACAAATTAAGTAAATATTTCACACAGACATACCTTTCATACAGGAAGTCGTACAGTTGTCGATCATTGAGTTTGACTGGTTTCCTGGTGCGAAAGTAGTCAGAAGCAGAGGTTGAAAACTGGTTCCTGCTTTCGAAGTCATCGAAGAGAGAGGAAGAGGTTGAAAATGAAATCTGGGGGCAATCCACCACAATCAAGCGTTCCAATAAAGGACACTCAATATCAACAGTACAACTTGCACCATACAACATAGGAAGATTCTTCAAAACCAAGTTCTTCAATTTTGGTAGAACCGTCTTCTCGTTGTTCACTGCTTCAATTACTCTTTCCAACAAACGGCACCGCTCTACAAAAAGGTCTTCTAATTGAACAAGACACTCAGCTACATCAGATGCGAACAGACTTTGCAGCAACTTGCAACGGTAAAAGATCAAACTTTTAAGACTCTGAAACATTACACGTGGGACAGGACCGCTACAAATGCTCTTCACTGAATTTGGACCCAACAAATGCATCTCTCTCAGTTTTGATTCTTTCGGCTCAGGCCCTTCGCATCCAAACACATATTCCAATCCGCGCATACAGTTTAAATCTAGTTTCTCCAGATTTGGTAGTCTCTGTACCAATTTTGATACATTCTTTATGATACTACAAAAAAACATATGCAATACCTTGAGATTCGGGAAAGACCCAGGTGGTAACTCACCAACACACAACTCCTCAAGGTGGATCAGATGTATCAGATGCAACTCTTCCAACTTCCCAAACACAGGTCCTTCTTGAACTCGTCTTGTTGTGTTCATCAACTCTGTTAAGTACACATAGGAATCAAGAAAATAACCACATACTGTGAGATGCTTGAGTTCATGTAACCTCCCATGTTCATATTCCATAAGAATGTCACTCATCCCTTTGCAGCAATAATACTTTAGCTTCTCTGTTTTCTCTGTCACCGCGTTGATAAACCAATCAGGCAAGGTACTTATGGTTGGTCCTTCAAGATGCAAGGATCTTGAATTATGATCTTCTCGGTTGTATAGAAATTCCATGCATCCGCCAATACATAAGTTAAAGTAAACCCAATTCGGTTCGGCCTCAACATTTTTAGGGATGTATTTTGCATCAGATATGCAAACCTGCAAAACTTTCAAATATGATAAACCAGCCAACTCATCAAACCCAATATTGGTTTCTCCTCCTTGTCCCTCAATTTCACACCCCCAGTCCACAAATCCACACCGCCGCATGTACAATTCTTCCAATTTATGCAACTTTGATATCACTTTAGATGGAATTGTGACTAAAGCTCTAACGCTACTGCCACTGACTTCCAAAATTCTTAGATTGGTCAAATTTCCTATTTCTCTCGACAATTCGCCCCCAGGATAGTTCCTCATACTAAGAATTTCAAGCTTCTTCAGTTTTCCCACTATAGAAATGTCAATCAATTTGTCGCAAAAATCTAAATACAAAGCTTGGAGGTTGGTAAGGAGACTGAAAGATTGGGGTAGCGAGGAAATACTAGTTTTGCTAAGATCCAAGAGCATTAATTCATTGGGACTTGGGAAAAAGGTCTCTGGGATCTCATTTAAATCAGTATTCTCTTGTAGTAATAAAATCTGAAGTTTTGGACCTACCAACTCTTCGGGTAGACGGCGAATTTTATTCTCCATTAGTGAGATTGCAGAGTAGCCTTCATGTGATCGACATGACCAATGATCTAAACCACATCCAGCTTTCACCAAAAACCCATGCCCATCTTCACATTTTGATATTCTCATGGCTGTATCCCGGACGACATCATGCATCCTTACACATTCACCAGTGTGTCCACTGAATTCAGCCTCCAAAAGCAAGCTAGAATCTTTCAGGTGCTTGACCACTGAATGTGCAATTCCTCTGGCTTCATATATTGTGTCGGTATCTCGAAACAATCCTTTCCCAATTGCATACTGGAACAATTCTTCTATTGGGATGTCATCGTCTTCTGGAAATAGGCAACACAGCAAGAAGCATGACTTCTCTAGTCAGGGTTCGCAGTTTGCGACTTCTCTAGTCGTTGAGCTGCTTTTTCCCATTCCCCCTCATCTTTATCTCTGAGTGCCCTTGCAACTGCTATCAATGCAATGGGTAGACCCCCGCATTCTCCAGCTACCTTCCTCGCTACATTATAAAAATGATTGGGGGATTCAAAAGACCTTCTTGCATTTCTAGCAAACAATTTCCAAGAATCTTGTTCTGATAAGATACTGAGAGGAATGCTTGCTTGGCTGTCCATGGATTTACAAACATGCAATCTCCGCGTGGTGAGTACGACTTTGGAATTGTTCTTTTGAAGCTCCTTGTAGCTGGGAATCCCTATGTCTGACAATTCTATTCTGTTCCAAACATCGTCCAAGATTATAAGGATCTTTTCTCTTCTCATTATCTCCGTACGCAATCTAGCAGCTCTTCCAATTTCTGTCTCTCCCTCCAATGTAATGCCCAATGTATCTGCCAATGTGCCTTGAATTCTGATCACGACAGGACTCTGGGATACCACACCAGTGATCACATAATCAAAAATCCCACTTTTTCTGGATTCTGCAGCAACATGTTTTACCATGGTTGTCTTGCCGACGCCTCCCATGCCGTAGACGCCAACGGCAGTGACCTTGTCATCTTTAAGCGCCTTCACAACCTCATGCATGGCTTTTTTTGTTGCTTCAAACTCTTCAAAATCTCCGGTAGACATTGTAATCTCCGGTTGTACTTTACTGTACACAAAATCCACAATTTCCGCCACAAGTTCTCTATCAGTCCTGCAAGGAAGGAAGAAACAAGGTTAAATAATAAATTGAAAAGCTGTGCGCATAACTCTTGATAATTGAAATAGATTATCTCATCATGACACTTACTTGTAATCCTTTGTATGCCACCCAGCGAAACTAGCCACTTTGTATAAAGCATCATTCCACCGCTGCACCTTCTCTGATGCGTGTCGCCCAGAGCTTTCATGCTTATTGAAAGCTTCTCCGAAACTCCTCTTCCGGTACCGAACATCAGAGGGTTCCACATTATAGAAAAGTGGAAAAATTCCTTTGCTTTCTTCCGTGCACTCACAAATCTTTGTAAGTTCCTCCAAACACCAAGCAGAATCAGCATAGTTTTCCGACAGAACAACGATTGCAAACCTTGATTTTTCAATTGCTGCTATGAGAGTGGAAGAAATCCCATCCCCTACTTGCAGATCTTGGTCATCCATGAATGTTTTAATTCCTCTCTTTTGCAGCCGATCGAATAGATCGGATGTAATACTCCTTCGAGTGTCAGGACCCCTGAAACTCAAAAACACATCATACATCCACGGACGAGCTGATGATGATGAAGGAACAGATGAAGAGGCATCCATGTCAACCAATACTTGATTATCCTGCGACTTTCCGACTATGTAACTGAACCAACGCTTCACTCAAGTCCATATCCACTAATGGCCTGGCAAGTCACAATTACCACAATTATCGCCAATGACATCTTTTTGTAATATGCAAACACAGAGAAGAAGAACAAAAAGGAGTAAAAACCAACGAACAAAAAAGATAAAACAAATGTTGAGGATACAACTTATGAAATATCTATGTTTCTAACCTCGAAGAACTCCATTAGCTTCAGCTATTACAGATCCACAAGAAACCTAGGCTTGGAGAGGAGACAAGTAGTGAACAAATCTCTCTAAGCCTTGTGATCAAACAAGAGAGCCTGATAACACAAAAAATCGATGAAATGGAAGACAGAGAGAGAGAGAGTTTGAACGGAGGGGAGAGAGACTGAGAGTGTGTCTAAATTTCCCTTACTTTTTTGTAGTTGGGACCAGTCTCTACTTTCTACTCTCTTTTTTGACCGAAAAAAATACGGTCTCTATTTTTCGTCAAATAATTCGTACCGTTGCCTATGAGAATATCTGGTTTTTAGTTAGTTAATCACATTTTGGTATTCGGCTGAAGACATGGCTGTGTGTTTATATTATAATTATACAGAATTACACATTAATTATTTGCCTTTTTTATTTTTTTTGAAAAAGAATTATTTGCTTTTAATTTCTGAAACTTCCCACCGACATGCACCCATCGAGATTTACAGCAACTTTTCATACTCAATTCACTGGAACCAACCAGAGAGCCAATAATTTCTCCTATGGCAGGTCTATGGACCCCACAAAGGTGAAAGCTGGGGGAAATTATTGGTGCTTATGGGTCCAATGGCATCTTGACCTAAAAAACATTGACCCTGGGTTTGGAGGACTCTGCTTTCTTTTTACCAAAGCCATTTTACGTTCTTCCTATCAAGCTTAGTGTTAGGGGCCGCACTTGTAATGCCACAAGTAACCTTGTCCAGGGTCATTAGTTAAGCCTTTGGTTGGTTGCTTGTGTGTCTGGGGTGTTTTGGTAATTTACAAATTATGTAATTTATTTTATTTAGCAGTTATTCTCCTCAGCCTTTTCCATGTATTCCCCTGGCCCTTTTATGTAAGCCCGATATGCTCTATGGGGAGGGGTTCCTAGTCGGCATAGTTTGGACTACGGAACTAGTATAGGTAAGCACATGTACTTTTGCCTCCTTTGCCGTCTTACCATCAATAAAAGAGGAATTATTCAATCATCTGTGTCCCGTGAGATTGCTCCTTGATCTTTCCTTTCAATTGCTCATTTGTTCTTCGTGGTTGCCAAACATTTATATCATTGTGTTCTTGCTTATCGCTAGCCCTATTTTAATATCGTGTGGTTTCATTGTTCCTTGCAAGGTACTCACTTGGCTGACTTGCTTGATAGCAAGTGCCGCACGGTCCGCTTTGCGCATTGCAAAGTTCGGCCCGTGACACTTAGCTAGCCATAACACTTGATGTCATATCCTTGTTATAAGAAAATTTCAATTTAAGAACAATTGAACTTATCACTTCACTCTCACTAGCTAGGTTTCTTGAAGGCAGTTGAGATCTCTTTCGCAGGATTGAACGTTATGATCCAAAACGCTTTAGTTTGTCTATCGACTTTGAAGCCTCAGCTACATCACCAACCGAGGCATATCTGATATCTCTATCTTTATTAATAAAGGGAGGCATGGTTTTCCGTTCACTTTGGTGTCTTTTTGGAACTTCCCATATTGTTAACGGTAGAGTTACAAACAAAAAAACAAAAAAAACCATCAAGAAGGGTTAATACTGTAAAATACCAAAAACCTTTGAACTTCCTAAATTGCCCATTGATAGAGATACCCAAAATAAAAAATAAAAATAAATAAATAAAAACAAAAGCAGAGTTGGTTATGATAGTCTATCAATTGCATTTGTATACGATTTTGGTTTATGTACAAAAGCGGAAGCTAATTTTAATATCGCAACAAGGACCATTAGTGATTTAAGGGAACATGAAAGCAAATGTGATGACTTTCAGTTCCAGGTTAGGTAGTTGATCCGCCTGATACTGCGGTTTTTTTTTTTCTTTTTTAGAAATTTATATTTAATAGAGTAACGTTTTTTGCGAGTCTCAGTACTCCTGAAACTCAAAAACACATCATACTTCCAGCGACGAGCCGATGATGATGAAGAGGAGGCCATTGGAAACCAGAAAGAAAGAAACTGATATCCAGTGAGAAGCAAATAAGGGAGAAGACTGAGATTGATTGTGTGAATACGCAATAGTGCCAACAGATAAAGGAGGTGTGAATATGCATCATGCAATAGTGTCAACAGATAAAGGAGATATAAAGCACTGAATTTTATCTTGTTTTTTATTACTTCATTATTCCACGGCCCCATAACAAACCTTTTAAGGTTGAGAAATTTTATTTACACAATCCTAAATTCTTAATACATATTTTATACTTAATACACCACCGATATAATTTCTCATCCTATTTTTTTTTTTTCTAACAGCACATCCCAATACTATCCAAAGTACCCTCAATCAACGTTCTCAAACACTCCACAGCAGACTAGAAAAAACCTCTCTCTTTCATTATCATCTTGACATTATAGTTGAATCTAGATTCTCATACACCCATGTGAGAATGGGTTAAGTTGAGATTAATGCTCGCATCCCTCTCTCTGTATTACTCCTACAACTATAAAGTTGCGCGGCTATAGAAACGAAAGCTTCTTCAATTTTGATTTCTTTTGTGTTTTTGTGAGATTCTTCAATGGTCAATTTAAATAATAGAAAAACTATGTTCAATTTGGAAGCAAATGAGAAAGACTTGGCAAGGATTAATTATTGTACGTATTGTAACTTAGGAAGGGCTAGCAGCTATAACATAGATTCTTAGGTTTTATGGCAATCATGCAAGAAAACTAATACGACTGTTACTGAGTGAGCTTTTTCTCATTCATTTTCTCAAAAGAGAAGCTAATCAATACGTATAAAATGACTTAACTCTTCATTCAACCATTGTTTATTCTTTTAACCATGATCAAGAACTCTTTCAATCATCCTATTACGCCATTACCTACTACTTTTCTGGTATTTTCTATGGTTGTTCTCCCAAAGAAGAAGAGACGTAGCCAAGAGAGGGCGCCTGTTTTGGTAATTTAACTTCCTACTTAAATCTAATTTCACAAGGAAAAATAGATATGTGTATTAAGTATATAAGGGTGTGTAAATAAAATTTTCCTTTAAGATTTTACTTGCACGTATCTTAATTTTTTATTACTTTGGGAATAACTGGATATAATATAAGAGGAAGTAGAACCGGGTTTTTTGTGAATAAATAGGGCCACATAATTTATTTATCTATTTTTTGACCTTTTTAGTTTTTACTATTTTCATTTAAAAAACAATGAAAAGAAAAAAATACATAAAAATTTAAAAAAATGTTAAATGAAATCAAAGCAACAAAAGAAATTCAAAAGAATCCCTACTAGAAGCCACAACATAGAAGTTAAACTTTTTTAACATTACATGTCTTATTCATAACAGATTATCGACCGTATAAACTATAAAAAGAATCTTATTACACTTGTCTGTCTTCTTTAATTTCTATTGTTAATTTTTCAATCGACGCTTCTAAAACTTTTCATCTTACAAGTGTTCGTTACACTTCTTCATATAAGCACTTGGAAACTCTTATCTCAAGTTCACCCTTGACAAATCTAGATTTTTGGGTTATCTCAACTTTCTCTTATTCGATCTTTGGCACATATCTTTATTCTTTGAGTGTTAATTCTTGTGAAAACGACTGGTATTTCACAAAATTAACTTTCCTTTTACAACTAACTGGCTCAGTTTGCCATGTGTCATTGCCACTGAATTGGAATGTAACATAATTATGTAATTTGCTTTTGAAATGAGAAAAATGGGTGGATTTATTTGTTTATTAAAAAAAATGTAATGGTGAAATTTTATTTATGACTAATTTACTGTCGAGGTGAAACTTTCCATCGACACATACCAATCAATCTTTGGGGACCCTCAATATTTGCACCAACTTTAACTTTACCATCGATAATTGGATGCTGACTCCATTCACTGAACCAAAGAACCAATAATTTCTCCTATGGCAGGTCTATGGAGCCCAGCAAAGGTAAAAGCCTGGGGAAATTATTGGTGCTACCGGGTCCTATACTCCTATGGCATCTTGACGTAAAAACATTGACCTTAGTTTTGAAGGACAACTTTTTTAAACCGGTAAAAACCGATTCTATTTCTACCATGGAGGAAACATAGAATAACTACAACCATGACGAGAGCACGGAGCACTTCATTGCTCTCAGCCCAGAGATATATAAACAACCAGCGACAAGAATATGCTGAAACATTTTCCAGAACTGATCAGTTCACTCTCATCAAGTTTGTTGAATCCCTTTTGCAGTTGTTTTGTCCATTTTATTCGAGTCCCCAGCTAGATCACCAACCTCAAAATACATTAACGCATATTTAACTGAAACAAGTCTATGTAACCATCTAGTCCAAATGAAATTACAACAGAAAATTTCACCAAGTAATTGTAACCATTATGAGTGAACTACGTTGGGAGAAATTTTTTTATATATTCTTTTTAACAAATCTGCTGGTCTATCGATCAAGTGACTTTGCAACTGTATCTGAACCCACATGATCATCCACCCAAAATATAAAAGATAAATTGATAACAAGCATTTTTCTCATGAGAAAATAACTAAAAAGCTCCCTGCAGCTGGAAGAGAGAGCAAGTGATCATCAAAATGGGTTGTTGTGTTTGACTTGCCATTTTTGTGGATTGAATCCAAACCGTATAATTTATATTGGTTGGAGTTTTATGGTTGAATTCAAAAGATGCAACCTTGGATTGGTAAAGGCAAATTATGTAAGTGAAGCAATGCCAACATAAGCATACAACAAACATCAATCACAATACCATCGATCAACTAACGCAATTAACACATTAACCACAAGTACTTGAGGAAGCAGTAGTAAAAAAAACTAAAAATTTCAACCTTTTTGTCACTATACACAAGTGCTTGGAAGAAACCAAAACCAAATTTCCATGCTTTTTACAGAAGCAGAAGAAAACAGCATGCATTCAATCCACAGAGAAAGGAAGAGAGCAATGCAATTCATCTAGATAGTGGAATTTGGGATTTAATAAAAATTCTAAATTTTCAGACGAAAGCACATGAAAAGCAAGTAAAGCAATACAATTCTGCTGATCATCACAGATTTGAACATGATCCACGTGACAGTGTTACCTTAAATAACAGGGTTTTCAGTGAAACAAGTTACATCCACGCATGCTCTTCAGAGTTCAGTAGAGCTTCCGGTTCTTCAGAATTGAATGTGAGCGCGCACCATCAGTGTGATACGAAAGAACCTCCCAACAGAAAGGAATAGGTCTAATTAGTTCAACAAACCTCAAACAGACAAAACCTCAAAAGCTCAAACAATCAGTGTCCATTGAAAGAAAGAGCATGAATTTTAATATTTAACATGTAATGCAGATTCAACTTATAATTTGCACACTGTGGAGTGAGTTTTATTGCCATTTGGCTGCTCAACATTCTGTCATTCTGTCACGATGAGAGCGTTAATGATGTTGAAAATTATACACACGTCCAAAACTTAAAAACTGCAGCACATACAAAACCCGCAAAACAATATGATGAGAGCAGAAACTGAGTTGAGCTAACACACAGAGACTCCAAAAAACTAAGCCAAAGAGTTCTCTTGAAGATTTAAGTCTAAACTGAGTAGAACTAAAACAACCAGCATGATGCATGATGCACGAGAGCATGGATCCCACTCCCATTTTTAGCCAGTTAATATAAATCTTTGCATTATCTTGAACAGTATTCTGTTTGCTTCTCTTGCCATTTCTGATTTTATCCAATCAATTCAAGGTTTTACCTGTATCGTTTGGAATTTCAAAGATACCCTTTTTTTACTTTTGTCCGGTGGAAGAACATTCAACATTGGGATCTCTTACAATACAAGTATTCAAGTTGAAAAGTGTAGCAATGCCAAAATAGTCAACATGTTAAAATGTCAAAAAAGATTCAATCTAGCTTGGATTTGTAAACCATACGAGTCAGTTATACAAACGTTCAGTACAGACATGACTCACTTTGCTTTGCGTACCTCAAAAACTGCCTGATGTAAAAATCATTTCTGTATATGGAAGTGTAGCTTGAAGTCACAATCTATACTGGAAATGGTATCAGTTTTCATTTAGATCCAAATTGCTGCATTACCCCTCCACTCAAAATTATCTGAAAAGGAGAAGTGCACAAGTTATTCAAATCCCAGGGCACCTTTGACTTGTTCAGCTAATAATTATCAATTTCTCCACTTGCAGACTCAATGGTGGTTCATTAGAAGGGGAGTGGCCAACTAGAGCATTGTTTCCGATACAATGTCAACTAGAGTATGTTAGGTCAAGCTTGTTGCACTTATTTTCGTTCAACTAAAACTATTGACCTCTCGGACAACTAGCAAGTTGATGCCCTGACAAAGTTTTGGCTTTTCAATACTTGTCAAGGGTCTTAATTTCTATACAACATCGAGTATGTTTATATCATATAACATTAACCATACATCATCTTGAAGATGATAGGGAAAAGATGGATCCAAAAGAAGCAGACTCAGTCAAAAAAAAAAAAAACAAAACTCAGCAACAATCTAGTAGTCATGTTCAAATTATGTTACTAACCAAAAGCACATGTAATATTATTACAATATTACCCATGAAAAGCACATAATTACTCAATCCAGGTAACACAGTAAATAACGACTGGTAGTAGATATGCAATTACCATGTTCATTAATTAGGTTCCTCAAGCTGTAGGAAGGGCGACGTGGACATTAATGCGGAGCGTATCCATGAGAAGGAGCAGAAACCACATCTATGAGAGTTTCCCCTGCCAATGAACATTGTAATCGCATTTAGCATGTATTTTGGAGAACCAAATGTCCCAGAATCAAAGCTTAAGCTAATATAAATAGCTAACAGACAATCGATAGATAAATGATAATGAGATAGCAAATACACACTTGACAAGCTACGCTACAGATCTTTTTGATTGGTACTTGCATGATAAATAAAGCAGTATTATAAAGGAAGTGCAACACTGAACAGTCAATATATCTATGATTGTACATTGAACTTTTTCTAGTAAGTATTCTGTTCAAGGGGATGAAACAGGGGAGGGTAAAAATCAAACATTACCCAAGACAATATCAGCATATATAGAGGTGTATAGAGAGAATTGTTGAAAATTAAGTAGATGCATACCGTGGGCAAGAATTTGCTCAGACAGAATCCTGAATTCCTGACCATGCCAACTTATCTCTTCACTCTCACGAGGTTTAGGGAATGGCTGTTGGAATCACTTTGGAAGCTGTTTTTCACATCTTGATATATATGCACATCTGTTAGATCAATCAACAATGCATCTTCAGCTACATCACTAACCTTCAATATATAGACACATGAGTGAAATATGTGTCATAAACAAATAAGAGGATTGTAGAGAATTCATCAAGGTGAATAACAATTATGAGTGAGCTACATGAGCTTCATGCTGATATGAGTTCTTTTGGAACAAGTTACGTACTTTTGTTATACGTGTCATATGAGCTGAGTTCTGGGACATCAAGTGCTACATGAAAGTAACCACAAACTGAAGTACACCGTACATTACAAAATAACGGAAAGGGTACGTATGGGAGAAGAAATGATTTAGAGAAAGACGTTTTGGCAAAACCTTCTGGCCAGCCAACATATGCTCATATATTATCCTAAGCATGTCTGAATCCTTCACTCGAATGAGTTTTCTGGATTATACATTTGCAGTATTCTGATTAAAGTCGCAATCAAACCAAACTCTAGTACTATACCAACCAATCACTTAGCACCCTAATAAATTCATCAACATGCAAGAAAGGGACTCATCAAATAGGAAATTTCTTGTTTGCAGGCTTGCCAATTTGCTGCTTATAATCTGAGCCGTGTATTACTAATACAACACTTCGTTATTTAGCACCCTTTGTTATTTAGCACAACATTTCAACAAAATTCCCTAGTGTCAATGAAAGGGAAGCGTAAGCGAAGGCCTTTCAGCTGTTATGAGTGCAACTAATAATACACAAAAAATAAGTGACTTGGCCATTTCTTGATTGATTTAGTATAGTTTTCTCAGTTGTTAAGAGTTAATATAACAAACCTTGCTCTTTTGCAACAAAAAATGGGCAAGCCAAAGCCTTTCACCTACTACACAAACACATGCTACACATAACAGTTAACAATCTTTTGTTTTTAAATAGCATAACAATCTATGTGTTTTGCTATCCCCAAAGCAAAGAATAATACTTTGAAAAGACTACTGCTTGCAATTATATGAGCTGAGTATTAGGACACCGGTGTACAGAACAGAAGTTACCAGAAAATAAAGTGCGTTACAAAAGACGAAAAGAATGAAAAGCAATATTACAGAAGCAATGATCGAAATCAGACAAACATAATTATGAAGAAAACTTTCTAGCTAGCTAGAATCTTCTCGAATATTATCCTAAGCAAATTGAACTAACTCTTCTATCCTACCAACCGACTCTGTAATACCCTGCATAAGATCATCAACGCGATCTCACATCCGCAAATCTTATTAAAGACGATTAATAAGAAGCATTTTTCTAATGCGAAAATAATCAACAAGTGTGAAACTGAGGCTGGAATAGAGAGAGAGTCCTTGGAATGGGTTGTTTGTTCATCTTTCCATTTTTGTGTCTTTAATCCAAAGCCGTGTGTATATAAGTTGAGTGACGGTAGTGAGTACCAAATTGATCAGCAGGGGACGCGAGGGATGAGAAAGACGCGGGTAACCTCCACTCGCGAAACCAGAGCGTCGACAAAGGGTATCTAGTACCCTAGCGAGAGTCCATGAGTCTCGTGTTTGATGGACTGGGCCATTTGGGTAATCGGATTTGGTGGGTGGGCCTAGACTGGAAGGGACTTAAAAAGTTGGGATCATGGCACAAAAGGATTATGCACGTCTGATATCGTTGCATCTTTTGGTCATCCAATTTGATTTTTAACCCTTTTTGAAAAAATAACCATATATAAGGATAAGATGTCTTGATTATCCTCATGTTTAACGGAAGTAACCACAAAATGAAAATACATATTCTACATTACAAATAACGGAAAAGTTAAGCCTGGCAATCATAGTATATTAAACTGGAAGTTATGCTTTTAGCTTCAACAGAATGTTAAGCCTGGCAAATAAGGCCAGGAAGTGTCAATAAATATAAGCAAGCACAAACTATTGGGATGTTATAATCTTCTGGAAATAGGCAACACAACAAGAAGCATGACTTGTAGTCCTCATCTTTCAAGTAATCGTAGCTTAATTTTATACATTCGAAAGCATCTTCATCATGGTCAGGGTTGGCAATTTGCGACTTCTCTAATTGTTGAGCTGCTTTTTCCCGTTCTGCCGGATCTTTATCTCCAAGTGCCCTTGCAACTGCTATCAGTGCAATGGGTAGACCCCTTACATTCTCCAGCAACCTTCCTCACTACAACCTCAAAAATGGTCGATTCAAAAGACATTGCATTTCTCACAAACAAATTCCAAGAATCTTGTTCTGATAAGATATTGAGAGGAATGCCTGCTTGGCTGTCCATGGAATTACAAACATTCAAAGGTAGCTGATGAGCTTGGACTACTGTCGGGAGCTTCATGATCATTACTCTCATATTCAAGATCCGAATCAGAGAAAACTTGATATTTTTCTTCTCGTTCAATATTCTCTCGCCATGTGGTGGTAGCCAGAGAACAATCATTTGCTGTGAAAAAATCACAACTTTCTAGAAGAAGAGAATTATCACAAGCAACCATTATCTTTTCTCCACGTGCCAGGAGGCTGGAGCTATAGTCTTTAGAGACTAATTTCTTGATACTTACCATGGCCATAGCTTTCATCCATGGGATGCTCAGATTTGGTTCTCCATTGTTTCTGAAATTGGTAGGCTTAACTACAGGGCCCTGAATAATCCTGACATGATGGTATGGAGAAATGTACTTTATCTGTCCATTTATCATTGTCCACTCTGGTGGAGTTGATATGAATTTTAATCTCAAAGGGCACCCGTCAGGTCTAATGTTTTTAACGGTTTCAGATATAATATCTGGAAGCCATTTCAGATCTTCATTGGATTTTGTCCAAAGATTATGAACAAAACCGTTTTCCACAAGCCACAACTTGTGTTTCTGAGGATGTTCAGCTTGAACATCAACTAAATATCTGCCATAATAAGTGCCACGAACCACAGATAACGTCGAAGGCAGACCATTTCTACATCCAAATCCTCCTCTAAGATTATGGAAATCAAACCACTCAGATTCTATAGGTTGCATTTTACTGCACACAAAATCCACAATTGCGTCTACAAGTTCTCTATCAGTCCTACAAGGAAGGAAGAATCAAGGGTCAAATAATAAATGGAGAAGCTGTGCGCCTGACTCTTGATAATTGAAATAGATAATCTCATCATGATACTTACTTAAACTTCTTTGTGTGCCACCCAGAGAAACCGGCTATTTTGTTTAAAGCATCCTTCCACCGCTGCACCTTCTGTGATGGGTGTCGCCCAGAGCTTTCATGCTTATTAAAAGCTTCTCCGAAACTCCTCTTCCGGTACCGTATATTTTCGGGTTCCACATTATAGAAAAGTGGAAAAATTCGGTTGTTTTCTTCCATGCACTCACAGATCTTTGTCAGTTCCTCCAAACACCAAGTAGAAGAAGCATAGTTTTCCGACAGAACAACGATTGCAAACCTTGATTCTTCAATTGCCTTTGAGAGAACGGGAGAAATCGCATCCCCTACTTGAAGATCTCGGTCATCCATGAATGTAGTAATTCCTCTCTTGTTTTGCAGCCGATGGTATAGATCGGATGTAATACTCCTTCGAGCGTCAGGACCCCTGAAACTCAAAAACACATCATACTTCCACTCAACAGCTGATGATGAAGAAGCGACCGTCCCGGCGGCAACACTAGCTTCAGGCGTGAGCACCATCTCGGAGGATTCATCTACCGGGAAGAACTGTCGGGTCACGGGTTGCAAATCAGTACCGTCCTTGACCCAGACCCTGAATATCTTGCAGCCACTTACCAGAGAGGAAAGCTGAGAAACGAAAAAACGGTATGAAAGAACAAACCCATAATTCTGGGCAAAACGGTATGAAAGAACAAGAACAAGAACAAAAGCGAAACAAAACTAAAACTTACCAGAGAGGAAAGCTGGGAAACTAAAAAGCCCATCATACTTCCACGGACGAGCTGATGATGAAACTGATGAAGAGAAGAGATGCAGAGGAGGCTATTGAAACCAGCAAGAAAGAAACTAATTTCCACTTTTCCAGTGGGGGGGGAGAGAGATGGGTGAGGGAGATGATAAATGGGGCGGGCGGGGGTTAGGGTTTATATAGTGGGAGTGGATTTGAGAATTTTTGAGTTTAATAGGCGGGATTTCGTGGAAGTGTGTTCCCGCTCACCATTGGGGAGGACTTGCCTACGGTGAGTCTCCACTTTAATCATGTACCTCAACTTTGGAGTGGACTTTTTTTTATTTGTTTTATTGTTTATTTTTTATACCCAAATTGCATTTGCTGCAAATGAAAATAATATTTTTTACCTAAGATATTAGAAAAATAACACTATGATTTGATCAGAGAGTAATTTTATTTACACATCTCAAATTGTTTAATACACATCCTTCATTTTTTGTAAAATTTCAAATTTCTTTTATAACCCTTGTCTCAATTAAACAACAACAAAAAAAGTAATATTCTAATTCTCATCTTCGCCTGCTCAATGACAAAATGTTATAGAAGACGACCAAACTTTTCACAGTATATATGTCTTCTTATTCCTTCCGGGTATCCAATTACCTTCATCAACTTACAGTTTCTGTCCTGTTAGCATTTTTCTTTTCTTCATCATCATATTGAGAAGGCATGTCACCCCTAACCATTCTTTGCATCTTTGAAATGGCTATGGCTATGGCCTTCATAATCTGGTTCATCACACCAAAGAATGGAAGAGAGAGGCAACTTAAGTCCAACGACAGCTTGTCTTGTTGCTTCTACTGCTTCAAAATCTTTGCAAGTTCAGCCAAACACAATGCAGAAGAAGCATAGGATTGCAAGAGAACAACCAGAGCAACCTGGATACTTCAACTGCAGTTAGGTTCTTTGGAGAAATATCAGTCCCTATGTCAAGCCCTCGGTCATCCGTGAATGTTGTAATTCCTCTGTTTTCCAATTCCTAGTATTAATAGGAAATGATACCCTCGCGAGTGTCTTCACACCTGAAACTCAAAAGCACACCATACTTCCACCACCGAGGAGCTTGATGATGATTCGGGTGATGAAGAAGGAGATACTGAGGCTATATGGGAGCTAATGGCTGTAGAAAACCACCACAAAAGTGACGAAATTCACAAGATAGCTAGGGGCCACGTGCGCGGTAGCTGCAGATCACAAAAAAACAGATGGAGCTTGCAGCAAAAATTTAAAGGAAATAATGGAAGAGAGACGGTTGTAACTCAAGCGGGATAAGTTTCCATTTGATTCATATCATTGACTCTGATCGATGGACATTGACCTTAGTTTTGCCGGACTAGTTCTACTATCAAGCCAGCTCGCCATAACCTGCACTTCGAGTATTTATGATATCATAAATATCCATCATTATCATATCCAGCATTAAATTTTCATTTGAAAATACCAATACTTCACTTCTGTACGTCATCACAAAGATAGTATATACGTACACACAAGCATTCTGCATCGCTGAATAGAAGTATGTGCTGAATGCCTAAATATAAGTTACCACAATATCAAATATATTACAAAAGAATGAAAAACACATCGAGACTGAGTGTTGGACAGAACCTAGCTTTGAATTTCAGAATCATCAAGGACTTTAATTGCCGCAAATTATATAGATGTTTGCAGCCAGAACACCTATGGCACTGTCCTTCATTCTTGTAGTTCCAAGTTGTTTATAAATTACGCATGGAATCCTCTCCTAACTGTGATTACTTAACCACTTCTAGGCCCCATGGCTATCATCAGACTGAAAACCATGAAGACCAGAAAAGGCAAAGGTCCAAGGGTGACTTCATTTGGTTGGTCTTTTTTATTCATTTTCTGTAGTTACAAGATTCAAAGTCATCTTTAAAGTTCCATTAGCGTGTAAAAGTGAAGTGAATGCACATCTAGAATAATGCTAGGTAAAACAAGATTACAAGTTACCCATTTTAATTTTTCTGATAAATAAAAATAATAATAAAAAGAAATAGAAGGAAGACTCTACAGCACCCGATGTTCAAGTTATCAAATAAGATTACATTAGACACCAAATGAGGCCAATTTTGTGTCCACCAGCAGCTTTAGGAAATCTTGTGTCCCAAGTTTGCTAACTGATCCACCACAAAATTAGCTTCTCTAAAGATGTGGTTGAAACTGATGTATCTAAAGTCTAAAGTTAACCATTTACTTGATTACTAGAATACAACACAACTGTGCATCTTTTAGTTCCAGATTAGGCACCCATTGTCCAAAAAAAAATAAGCCAACTGATAATTCTCCAATTATTGATTTTTATTCTATCTACCAGTTTTCTGGCATCTTGAACTAAACCATTCATCCTTCAGGTCATGAGGATATTACTGTTTCGAAGATTATACAGCGTTACTAACCTCGAAGGAACAGAGATCCATTAGCTCCAGCTTTCACGCTCTGAAAAGTTTTGTACGTAGCTTGGACTCTGTCTGATCTGTCTCTTGAAACTTTTGATAAATTGAGCAAGAGAAGGTTTGGGGTTCTGGAGAACAACGTGAAAGTATAAGCCAAAGGTATAGATGCCCTGCACTAAAATAGAGCAATATTATACATTAAGAAGTCTTCACCTAATAAAGTTGACTCTCTTGGACCAGTAAAGAACTTTGTCATGTAGACCAATTTACTAGAGAGATTATCTTTTGATTAACCTATTGAGGTACCCTTTCAGTTGTTAGTTCGAAATATTTCTTCATAGTGTCTATACAGTAAGCATCAAATCCGTTCATATAAGCTAGTTTAGCCTTCTATCTAAAGTAGACTGAGGAGAAACTATGGACTTTACAATTTTCTCGGCAAAGACTTGATCTAGAGTCTAGACGGCTTGACTTTTGAAGGTTTGATACTTTGATTCACCCTGTAAAACGGTACCTCACTCTATTTCAGGTGAAATTGTTTTAACTTGTTTCGTTTAACTATTGTTCAAGATAGTGAAGGAATGTCCATGAATGTGTCAGCATGGAGGCCGGTTACATTTTCAAACCACTCTGAACAGATTCTGACAGGCACGCAACAGAAGATAATCAAAACCCAGGAAATATACGTTACTTAAAAAAAAAAATTCAATGTGTAGCTAAAAGAAAGAGATCGTACTGGCCAAAAAAATTGTAATGATGAGAGATCGTACCAATGCTGCGTAGCTTAAAGTAGGCAATCCCTACTAATAACCTCTTCAATTACTAGCAACTTCTTCAGTAAATTAGTTATAATTTTCTAAAGAAACTCTCCATTGCTTCGATCACCTTCTCTGGGTCTTGCCTAGACTTCTACATACTGAAGGCAACTATAACACTCCTGTTTAATATCATAGATCAGACGGTTTAGACACCTTAAAAATGAGGCAGAAGCTAGTTGAGCTGAGGGAAGAGATGCAGAGGCTCTTCGGGTGTTTGAGGCCAAAAAAGCGAGAAAGAAAGAAGAAGCAGGTCTCAAAGAGAACAGGCAAGAAAGCAACAACAAAGAAGTGATGAAGAAACTACAGAAACCAGTGTAAAAACCAGAAGGGAGGTGGTAAGAATAGATCAAAGTAAATGTGATGACTTCTAAGTCCAGAACAATAATGCACATTACCTGGCCAAAGGAGAGATGCCCAATTAGCATGTGTAGTTAAAGTATTTGGATCAATTATATTGTACTCGTATCTTTGATAAAATGTAAAAGGTTTGAGAAACTATTGTTGTTTCTCACTGGCATACTACTACTAGTATTGACTTAGACACACCGACCTTTGGGATGATTGGTAAACATTTGAAGTCTTTACCTTGTCAGAATTGGAGACCATTTAATCTTATGAACTGAATTGGCCAATAAAATGTTGAAATGGAAATAGGAATTTCAATTTGATGCATTTGAAATCGTATTCCCAACCAAATCTGTTCTGTCTGTCTCATCAACGCAAGCCTAATGAATAACAACTCTTACGATCAAAGTGTATAACACCAATACTCATCTTTCCAAACTTCAGATCATAACTCGATTTCTCTCTGATTTTTCATTAAACAGCGTTCATGTTCTTGTCTAAATTACAACGAATTTAATTTGATGTTTACACACATCAATTCTTGCTTTCATTCCTGCAAAACTAAATGCATATTTCATCTTAAAATTTAAGTGCGGTCATGCAATACCATACTTATGTGCGTCTTTATACCAATCTGAATGACATAATTTGAACACTATAGTCTGCGAAAAAATACATTCATCATGTATCATCGTGATCATGTATCCAATAAAAATAAAAAATCAATTGGATCCAAAAGAAGTAGACTCACTGAAAACTATCCAAAGGCATGGTTTAGTCAGTTTTTTTATGATCATTGAGCTAATTAAGCAAACTAAAATCTTTTTCTCCTTTCTGTGCTTGTCTTCAAAATAATTAGGACAATGTATGCAACAAGGAAACAAAGCAATTGGAACCAAAATGCTCAAAGCAATAATGATATTAACTTAACAACACATCGAATGCTTAATTGGCAATAATGTAGTAGTTAGGTGGACTATGGTAGTACGAAATTACCATCTTTGTTTTGGTTCCTCAACAGTTGTGCCTTCATAGAAGGGACAACTATGGCAACATGGACACCATTCCCGCTAGCCTTGCATGATAATGAGCATAAACCTGCTTATAAGCCATAGGTATCATGGAGTTCCCCCTGAAAATGAACAGTAATTATGTTGATGACTGTAATCACATTTTAGAAAGAATATTGGAGAAGTAAATTTCTGAAAGTTAAAAACTTTAGCTAATACATGCAAAACAGGCAAACCAATGATGAGAGCATGGAATGTCTTCCAATTTGGAGGTAACACATACAGATTTCCACGAAACTAAGCCAAAGAGTTCTCTTGAAGGTTTGAGTATAGATTGAGTAAAATTAGAAAAACTAACATGATAAGAGCATGAACCATGTTCCAATTTTGAGCATGAAAAACTGTCATCAGCAATATTTTGTCCGCTTATCTTGCCATACTGTGACTTTAATACAAGCCGTGGATTACGAATTCCAGGTTTCTCCTATGTGGTTTGGAGTTTCAAACTTTTACAGTGAAACACCATTACAACCTTTTTACTTTCTTAGTCGCAAAAGATACAACCTTGGATTTGTTGCAACTTATAACACAAGTCTCCAATATAGGAGCCAGAAGCCAACAAAATACATAATATATACTATCAATCAATTTTCTCCCCCTACTTCTGGACTCTTTGTAATCAACTAGAAAAGCTAACAGAAGACCACCCTGCAGAATAGAATTTGTAATGGAAGGAGTATGAACACTCCTCACCCATCAACCAATTGAAATTAAGTTTAGTACTCAGAATCAACAATCAGTGAGTTAAACCAAACCACTAATCATTAATCACAATCACACTAACCGTACACTAAAGATTTCAACTTTCCCACAATCTATAAGCAGAACAAATATTTCGCAAATCTAAATTTCCAATGATTATAAAGACAAATTAAGAGGACCCAAAAAGTTGAATCCACCCAGTAGAAAGTACCTTAATTAATCATAGTGATAGGAGAAAGTAGAGCAGAGTAGAAATCAGCAGACAAAGAGGGGACGGCGGAGTTGGAGTGCCGTACCGGAGCGTTAAGTGGCGCGCGAATTTCTCAGTTGTCGGTGTGATAGACTTGGGCCATAGTTAGGGTGGTCAGTTACCGAGCACGACCCAACCCATGTGGGTGACCCAAGTCAAGGCCTACCTTCGGTCAAGGAAAGTTTGCTTGCCTTGGGTCAGTCCAGAATCCAAATTTGAGGGATGTCCTATGGAAAATTTACAATCCCAAACAACCAAACAACCATGTCAATACTTAAATCCAAACTATGTAAGCCCATGTCAATAATGAGGAAGAGCATTCTCAAGTTTAATTACGTATGCAATTTCTCACGTTAATAATGGATATAAATGCACGATCGAAAGATAAGAAAAAGAAGAACAAGGTACAGAGAAACAAAAATGTTTATTTTCATTTATTGGAGACAGCTCTTTGGGAATAATTGGGTTTCCCTTATATAACTTTAGTGACTACTCAAAAACTCTTTTCACTTGTCGTGCTATAGAGCTCCCGAAAACTCGGAGCTCCGCATACCGAAACCTAGGGTTTCGTGCAGCATAGCGGCGACGTCGGTTTCGATCACTGCCTGCTAGAGGACTTCTTCCGACGTCGATCTCGTCTAGCGTGTGCAGCGGTAGGGGTTCATCCTGTGTCGGGTTTGAAGGCAAGGAGGGTCGGGTCTGGATCTGCAGTGCTGGTTGTGGATTTGGGCTTCGAGTTGCAGGGCGGCGGAGGTCTCTGGTTCTCTGCTACTTGAGCGGTGAGGCTTGACGCCAGTTGATTGAGTAACCGAAGGAGGCGATTGGATCGTGAGTGGATCGGGTGGCTATAGCGTCGACAGAGGCAAGCTTTGGGCGGACGGGATGGTTGTCGTTGGTCCTTATTTGGGGAGGCCGTCGAACTGAACCAGGGGTGGCAACAGCTCTGGCAGTATTGCGAGGGTTCCGGCGTGAACTGGTCTGGGTGTAAGGATGAGGGCAGTGGGGGTGGGTTGGGCTTGTTGGGTCAAGCCCACTTTCCCTCCTCTCTTTGACTTGGGCTGGATTCGCAGTTGGGCCTTGGCGAGTCGGTTTGGGGATGGATGTTGGATCATAATTCATATACATATTTGTCCCCTAAAACATGAAAATTACTTGTTCTAAAGTCCAAATTTAATGTTGACTAATCCAATTTCATTATTTTCCTAATTTTGTATTTTTGCTTAACCTTTGTGTTTATTTATATATATTTATTATGTTTTCCTTATCATGCTAGGAAATGATGGAGAAGAATGGAAATGCACTAAAAAGTCAACCTTAGCACATTTTCTTACCCCGGCTAGGAGAAAGTGAGCTAAACAAGAAAGGAGGGGTAGCTGACTAAAAAAAGGAACTCCGAATGAGTTGAAACTTTCTAGTTTCATTCTAGACATCCCAAGGATCATTTTTTATGAAGAGTGTCAGAGCTAGTTTTGAGTGAAAAGCCTTCAAACAGTCAGTCTAATATTCTGAAAGATGAAAATGAGAAAACCTGACCTGTACGTATTTCAGAAGCATTTACGGGCCAACCACAATGAATTTAACTCTGAAATTTTACCAGAATGATCTACACTCATAGAGGAACATTTGATATGAAGAGATCGGAGGCCCATTCTGAAGTCTTGGTGGAGAATTAATTGAAGGAATAAAGGGGCAGAAAGTGACCTAAAAACAGCTCAACATTCATCATGTTCATGTTTCTCACCCACATAAAGAAAGCTAGATGCTTTTCTCTTTTCCCTTGGATATATTTTTCTACTCCATTCTCTTTAATTTATCATCATCACTTCCATATTTCTGCACCTTCATGCTTTGCTTTCATTTCATCATTACTCCATATTTTACAAACCACTTCCATACTCCACTTTCATTATTTTTCTTTCATTCATCATTTCACTATTTTTTTTCTTCCCTATATAAATACATTCTCCTCTCACTGTCAATCACCAATTCCACCCCATTACATCTGCTTTCTCTCTTCATCTCCTTCACAAATTCTCCATATCCACCTCCTAAATCCAAACCCACAATACCCAATTTACTCCATCTCCTTCATCATCACCACCACAACTATCATCTTCCACCACCATAAACTTCATCACCACCACTCAAAGTTAGCCAAAGGAGCATCATATCTTCATCACCATTCCATTCATCATCACCATCAAGAAGTTCATTATTCATCCATTCCACCATCAAGGAGGATTCAAGGAGCATTGAAGGAGAAAAATGAAGGAGAAAAATGAAGGAGAAGCTACCCATTGATTTGTCAAGCTTCAACTAGTTCTTTCTTCCCTTAACTCTTTAATTTACCTTGATTTACTTTATAGATTTGATGCCAATTTGTATGACTATGAGTGAGTAGTTACTTTGTTGGGGCTAGGGTTGAAAGCCCTAGCCAAACTTGTATGAATTGATGTTTTAATTTACATTTGATGTTATTTGTGATTTTCATCTTCATATGCTAATTCAAGAAGTGAATGCATTTATTCAAATTTAACTACTTTGAATGTGTTGTGTTTGTCATCTCATGAAAAAAATATTTAGGGAGTAGTTAACCTTGAGCATTGATAGCATGATAGCATCCTCTATATGCATATGGAGGTTGTGAGTTAAAATCACCTAGATTTAGGATTGGTTTGCTTGCATGATTATCTAAACTCAAAGCTTTATGCATCTAGGAACAATGAATTGAGACTTAACGGGTAATATGAATTGTTCTTAGGTAGTTAATTCTAGACTTATCCGGTTGGAATTGATAACATTAAAGGAGTTTAAGCCTTTGAAGTCTTATCCAGATGCAAAGAGGGTAATTGGAAAATTAGAATATCATCACTTGTATTTGAATTTTAATACTTGCAAGGGAGGTTAGTGGTAGACAATCCAACCCCTAACTTCATCTATTATATTACTATTTTAGTTTAGAGTAATTTAGTTTACATTTGAGCATTTAATTTACTTTGGTTCACTACTCTATCCAACAAATAATTTCACTATCACCACAATGCATATACTCACCATGAGCCTAGATTTCCTTGTGAATTTAGGTTTGTGATTATACATTTGCATATTCTAGCTCTCCTTAGGTTAACACCCTAGCTAGTGAAAGGAATCCAATCCTCGTGGGTTCGACAACCTTTCTTAAATCCCTATACTATAACTTGTACCCCTTATACTTAAGGGTAGCTATTTGGCTAACAATGGACTCAACATAATCCTATTTTGATGCTATTCACTGCAGGGTCTGGTGGAAGGGTACACCAAGAGGTTTATTCCCTAAGCCAGTCAAGGCAGATGCGGAGAATTAGGTTTGTGTAGGAATAAATTTAGTTGTTAGTTGTTTTTCGCATTTTCCTTTTGGATTTTAGTGTTTCGCATTTTCCTTTTTTAGGGTTTTAGTTTTTGCATCTTCCTTTGGGAAGTGTGCATGACTACGGTCAGTGGAGCAGTGAATGTATTGGGTGATCTTTGGATCTCCTAGAATGACCTTGTACGGTCGTATGATATTTTCGATCACTGGAATATATCTTCCTTTCCCCTAAAAAAAAAAAAAAATTTCACAACTAATTAGTCATGATAAAATTGATATGGTTGACTACAGCTTTATGAGCAAACGAGGAATCTTCTTCTTGGCCATTGAAGGTCTCTCCATGCTTCGTGTATGCCATCAACTTTCTTAGCGTTTGCATAATCTTATAGTCAATTTGAGATAAAAGATGAGTATATAAGTTGAAAATCTAACGAGTTTCCAAAGTCTTGAAATATTATTTACTCTTTACAATACATTTTTAATCATTTTGAGAAACGGAAACAATAAGCTAGGAGCAAAAATCTAAAACGTTGAACAAAGAGTTTTAAATGAGCAAAGAGCTGCATGAGCAATTGAGCAATCTTCTTCTCGATCATTTAATTGTCTCCATGTTACTTCGAGCCAATCTTCGGTTGCTGAAAATCAAAACAAAACCTATAGATCAAAATGGATAAATGAACCAATAATATAATATATCTGAATATATATGTAGCGTATCACAAGGTAACTGAATAATGTATACCTTATCTGTCTGCAATTTCTATTCTTAGTGTAAATGGACAACAAATTCACCAAGATGCATGCCTGAGTGTCTATATGAAATGTCTATGTTTGTTTTATCTTTTTGCAGAAATCCATTATCAGCATCAGTTGATACTATATTAGTTATTAACGAGAAAGAAAAAAGCTAGTTACAATTTCTGGGTAGATCATTGAACCCAAAGATTGACAGAGAAGCTCTATCTTACCAAAACACCTTTTCTAAATAATGACGTCCAGCCTTGGCTGCCATTTCAATAGGGCTGGGCTCGGGTCGGGCCGGGCTCGAAAATTGGTGAGACCGAGATCGAATCCGAAAGTGTCGGTTCGGGCCGGTTCGAGCTTTTTGTAAACTGAAAACCGACAGAAACCGAACCCATTCGGGCCGGTTCGGTTTTCGGGCGCAAAATGCCAGTTTTGCCAATTTTGCCATTTTTGGTACCTGGAAGACTGGAATGCATATCAAATTATAATGCTGTGAAATAAACTCATTAACATAACTGTAATCAATTTGCAATAATCAAGTTTAGCCACAGTTTACAGTATACAACACAAACTCAAGAGTCCAGAATACATTGTTCAACAGAAAACAATCCAAATTGTCCAACAGAAACATAAACACAATTTGCAATTTTGCACAAATAGTCAAACACTCAAACTGTCCAACTAAGAAATCACTGAAGCTGCACTGCTCTAGGCCTTTAGGCTCTAGTTGCTCACTTGCTCGGCCTGCTGCCTTGCTCCACAAGTCCAAACCTCCATGACAACTCGACAAGTGCACAAATCTGCAAGTCTGCACAAATCTGCACCAACTCACATAGATAGTTAGATACCAAATCAACACCAATTCCCAATTTGCAACATTATGCACAATTTCTGAATTTCACATTAAAGATTTGATGGCCACTATATCATGATGCACAAATCACAAAGATACCGACATAGCAACACAACATTAAAGCAGTAACCAATAATCCAATATCTTTAAAGCAACAAGTCAATAACCAATAAAATGCAGAAATTAATATCATTAAGGCCAAATGCAGAAATGCAGAACATTAACTAAATAAATGCATATTGCTGCAACTAAATGCAGAAACGCACAGTTTTAAACAAAAACTGGGGCAGTACCTTATTTTGCTGCTTTACTTTTGCCTGCATTACCTACCCTTGAATTCTTTGAAGCTTTAGATGATTTAGACGTAGATGGCTTTTCATGCTGATCAATTGTACTACCACCTTCCTCCCTTGCATGTTTCGCAAAGCAACAAAAGAGCAAAGTTTAAACAAAAACTGTCAAGATTTTGGTACACATTACTACATTGTATTATAAACTTGAAATAAATTAACAAGGCAGCCATTCCAAAAATAAAAATCATACCATCCTCCACACTTCATAAAATTCAATGTCCTCAATACTAGGAACATATTGAATGCTGTTGATGCTTTCGGATCTGATCCAATTTTGGTAGCATATCAATGCTTCCACTGTTTTGGGAGTTAGAGAACTCCTAAAGGGATCGATGACCCTTCTGCCTGTGCTAAAGCAAGACTCACTTGCCACTGTGCTCACTTGTATTGCCAAAACATCCTTGGCAAGGGCAGCAAGATTAGGATACTTGACACCATTCAACTTCCACCACTCCAATTCCCAGTTATGAGGAATTGCAGGCTTCTTAATAGGGTCCAATAAGTATCTATCCACTTTATGTGCAATAACAGCTTCGTCGGAGTCTTCCAATTCTTTCTCCCAATCTTGTTCCATGTCGGCTATTTTTCCAGGAGGCTCAACTGTCCTTTTGGACCTGGATTTGCTGCCTTGGCTAATTGAGCTCTCTTCACTTCTAGCTTTTCCATTTCCAACATTTGAAGACATCATTGAGGAGCTGTACAGATCACAAAGGGCCACTAGAAGCTCTTTAACCTCGGCAGACTTCTTCTTAATGTCATCGGACTTCATTTTCAGCCACTTATTGTAGATACTTTCAAAGTTTCTGATCTTGAACCTTGGGTTTAACACCAAGGCAATGAATAAAAACTGATTGCAGTCTTCCAAGCTTCCAAAATACTTATCAAACTTCCCTCTCATCTTCACAGCCATATCGAACAAGATCATTTCAGTCTCTGAACCAGTGAAATCATACGATTTATTGAACAATTCATCGATCTCCGATTTGATGGCCACTATATCATGAAAAGCTTTCCATGATGTTGGGTGATTTGAGGCACTAATCCTCATTGTCACATCATAGAAGACCTTAAAAAACCTCACAAAAACTGCTGCCTTTTCCCAGTCCTCTTTAACCGGTGGCCCCACCCTTTTTATCTTCTGTTTCTTCCTTGAATAAAACCGTCCAACTTGCAGCTCATCAACTTCATCATCGATGTCTTTCTCCTCATCAAAGTACCGCGTGTACTTGCTGTCCTCCTCATCGGCCATTCTATCAAAGGCTTTTCGCAGCTGTAATGCAGTGTCTAGCATTAGAAAGGTAGAGTTCCACCTTATTGGCACATCAAGGATGCACACTTTCTTGGACTCAACCTTTTCATTCTCTGCACACTGTTTAAAAACATCGAGCCTTTGTCCACTGCTCCGAACATAGCGTATCGCATTCCTAATTGAAGCAATTGATTTCTCCATCATTTTTAGGCCTGATCTGACAATAAGGTTCAGAATATGTGCAAGGCACCTAACATGCAGGTACTTGCCTCCAAGAACAGGCTGTTTCTCCCAGCCTAACATCTTCTTCCTAACGTACTCAATTGCAACCTTATTTGCACTTGCATTGTCAACGGAAATTGTCAACACTCTCTCAACTTCCCAATCAAGCAAACATGCCTCCAACAACTTCCCTATGCTATTGCCCTGATGATCAGGAATCACCCGAAAATTCAGTATTCTTTTGTGCAATGTCCAACCAGCATCAATAAAATGGGCAGTCATCACCATGTAGTTGATATTTTGCACTGATGTCCATGTATCGGTGGTCAAGCAAAGGCAATGATTCCTTAACTCTTTCTTCAACTCTAATATGGCTGCTTTATACATGGACAGAAATAGTTTCACAATAACCCTCCTAGAAGGCATATCCCACCTAGGTACAGCCACACTACAAAAGTATCTAAACCCTGGCCTTTCGATGAAACTGAAAGGCAGTTCATCCATTACTATCATCTTGCAGGCTGCTTCCCTGCAAGCTTCCTGACTCCATTTCACGATCACCAACTCCTTAGTGCCACCGGTACTTAATACCTGCTGCCCACTTTCTAAATCAACCCTACCCGGATATTTTTTGCACACTTCTTGTATATGTCTCCTAAGTGAACTAGTTCCATTTCCATAACTATCACATGCAAGATCAGTTCCACAGTAATTGCACTTATCTCTCTGTTTAACACAAGTTTGAACTTTCTTACCATCCTTAATCTCGAACTGAGGCTTCTCAATCTTCTTGAAGTGCAACCACACCCAAGATCTTCCAGCAGGTTTTTCTTCTTTTGCTTCTTAATTTTCATCATCTCCAGCATTGCTCGGTCCAGCAGCTGCAGCTTCACCATGTTTTCTCTTCACACCAGCCTTCCTCTTCGACCTTTTGAATGTTTTGGGAATCGTCTGAACCCTTGAAGCAACAGTTGGTGTTGGAAGAGCAATGGCTTTTGAATTGGAATTGGAATCAGAACTTTGGGATGAATTGGAATCGGAACTGTGGGATGAATTGATTGAATTCTGAGGAGAAGCCATGAAATGCTATGACTATGACAACTTTAAATTCAACTGAGAATGGCCTACACAAATAGTAAACAAGGAATTGTTAATTGTTAATTTGTTATAAACAATAAACAATGAGGATTGATAAGCAATTAAGCATGCTACCGCCAATTTAATAATTCAAAACCAATTCACACTTAAATAGGATTTTTTTTGGTGAAAATCCTATGATCAGAACTCAGATCAATCAATGGCATTTATTATTTAGAGATAATTGAATACCGAAAATCAGGTTCACAAGAAAGATATGAAGGCATGCAGCATCTCAACAAAGAACAAAAAAAAACCGAAGCTTTAGATCTTTTACCATATGAATTCAACTTCCAATGAAAAAAAAGGAAACAAAAAAAAAGAAGAAACTTTCCAACAAAACCAAGTGCAGCATAGCAAATTGAGCAAGTTACCTCAATATCCCAAAAGCCAAACCCCTCCGATTGAGTTTCGAAGAGCTAATCTAGATCTTGCAATCCCACGCCAACTCAAATCAGACCCATAAAACACAAAGAAACAAGCTTTTTCCAAAATCCCACAATAAGCAACTAAGGAACTTCACCAAAGCAAATACAATGCAACTTCGAACACCCAATTCTAAGAACCCCAATGTAAGCACCAAATATACCAAATCAAAACAGGTAAAAAATCACTTAAAAAAACATGAACTTTGGCCCAAATGCAGAACACCCAATGAACCTGGTTCAGTTTTTGAGCACTAGAAGAAGCAACAGCAGCAGTACTACGAGGATGCATACTTGGCCCTTGTCGGGGAAGTACCTATTCTTCTCCGCATCATAATAAAACCCAGGAAGATCTAACCCAGGAATTAAATCAATTAATCATTATCACTAGTTTGAACAAAACAAACCCAGAATCTAGATTACTCACCAAGATCATAACTTTATAACTGCAAAGAAAAAAAGGAAAAAAACCCAAGAGGATTGAAAAGTCAAATTGAAAACCCAAGAGGATTACTCACCGAAATTCGCTGCGAGGAGCGAAGTGTAGACTGCAGACCATCAAGGCTCAGGGAGAATCAACGACGACGACGAACTTCTAAGGCTCATGGAGGAGGATTTCGATTTTCAGAGATCGAGATTCGAGACTGGAGCAGGAGTTGGTATTCTGGTAATGGAAGGAGAGAGAGAGATAGACTGATAGACAACTCAGAGAGAGTGAGAGGGAGCCTGAGATTTCAACAAATTTAGCAGATTATTAACCCTAAACGAAAAAACCCAAGTGGGTGTAATACGAAACAAAATGTGCGGATCCAATAGCCCTAAATCCTCTTCCTTACCTTTGAGGCCTGGATATTAGCATGGTGCACTTTACTCCCAGACTCCCGCTTCAAAGAGTCCTCTACTCAAATCAATCAATCAAGACAAAGCAAGATCAGCGAAACCGAGCAAACAGTTTTCACCGCAACTCAAATCTCATCCACTAAAGCAGCAAACAACACAAAACACAAGTTTCTTCGCATACCCAGATGAACGAAGAAGTAAAAGAAGCAAACTTTGAAAGTAATAAAGAGTTAGAGAGAAAAAGAGACGAAGCTTACTGAGAACGAGCACTTGGGATTGCATGGTGGGTGTGAGATCTGTGTAGACCTAAATCAAATGAGTGTGAGGGGAAAATAGGTTTCAAACTGAGATGATACTATCGACAAGCAAAGAGCCAAAGAGAGGGAGGCTGAGGTCGAGTTAGTCGGAGCCTCGGAGGAGTGTAGCCTTTAGGGTTGTTTAATTTTTTTTTTTTAATATTTAACTTATTATTATAACACCTAATCATGGACTGCATGTGGCAACTGCTACAGTATTCGGGTCGGTTTGGGCTCTCGGGCCCTAAAAATATGAAACCCGAGATCGAACCGAAAAAATGCATTCGGGTTGGGCTTTAGACCGAACCGAAACTTTCTATTCTAAGACCGAACCGAATCGGGCTTTTTTCCTCGGTTCGGGTCGGGTCCTCGGTTTTTCGGGTCCGGACGCCCAACCCTACATTTCAAGTTATTGACTAATATAAGAACGCTTTAAAGTTCAGAATAACCTTAAACATGGATAAAATCATCATTGTGATTTGTGCATGAACTAATTGGATTTATGGGCCTACTAAATATGTCCTTTGATACATATGCACTATGATACAAGACATACCTTAGAGTGGAAAGTGTGAGAGCTTTGATTCATTGCGGATACTTCCCCGTAGTGTGCCCCAATGTTGGTCATCATCTAGTTGGACTTCGTTGCTGTTGTTGAAATCAGAAGCAGAGATTGATAACTGGGGGCACGCATAGACATATAAGTGTTCCAATGAAGGGCACTCGATTTCAATATAAATAGTGTTGTAGTATAAATACCGTATATGTCTATATCATGTAACAAAATACGTAAAAGTATTTAGATAGGTACTTGAGTGTATGATCATAGGTACTTGAGTGTATGAAGACTTATGTAAACATGCTTTACCAAAGGGCAACAAGCATGGCAGAAAATCATCATCAAGATGGTTATCATTTTGATTTTCTCTTTGAGCTTTCACACTCCAAATGTATTCCTATAAATACCCCCTTTGTATGAGATGAATAAACACATTGAAATCTCCATTCTCTCTGAAATTTTACTCTCCCTTTCTGTTTATCAATTCCTCTTGTTCTTAAACACGTTATCAGCACGAAGTTGCTCTAGAATTAGAATCGAAAATTGACGAAAGAAGAGTTCATCATCGATCGAAGTCATTTTTCCAAATCTACAAAAAATCCCCAAACCCTAGCTCAGATTAAAGCCCTTGATTCCAGGAGCCCGGAACCGGTCTCAGAATCGCCGGAATCGGCCGAAAACTGCCTGAACCGGCCGCCGGAAGCCAAAAAAACCAAACCGGACCTCTGCCGGACCGCTGCCGAGACCTGCCGAGGTGCTACCGAGGTGCTGCCGAGACCTGCCGAGCAGCTGCCGAGAAGCTGCCGAGACCCTGCTCAGCAGCTGCCGAGCCATCTGCCGAGCAGCTTTCGACACATCTGTCGACAAATTTGCGCGGCGACTTTCCGACAACTTTTCCGGCGACTTTTTCGACACTTTTCCGGCGACTTTTCCGGCGAATTTTCGGACGATTTTTCTCGACTTTTTCCAACGATCCTTCCGGTCACCTCCGATAATTTTTCCGGTCAAAAAAAATTTCCGACAACACTATTCCAAGGTATTCTTTACTAAAAGTTCCCGTTTTTGAGTTTTTATTTATTTTCTCTCATTTTTCCTTTTTCTCGGGAACTTACAATCAAAAGCGGAATTATAGCAATTCACGCCAAACGAACTAAGAACGTTCGTAATCAATGAACTAAGAGTGTTCACAATGATTCTTGGAAATTGATTTCTTGGTAGCATAGCTCGGAAATCTTATTATTTTTCGTGGAAGTTTTAACTCCGAAACTAATATTTTCTTCTTATCTTCAAGGATGTCGAATGAACCTAGACTCGATTTTAAAATCCTTGACTCAACAGGTTCGGATTACCATAGCTGGAAAACCGACGTTGAGAACCATCTCACATCAAAGGGGATATTGCCCATCATCCATGAACCAAACCCGGCCCTTGTGTTCCCTCGAACACCCAAGAAGCATGCACAAGCAATCATCTTGATGGGACGTCATATGGACAAAGCACTCAAGCTAGAGTACATGTCCATCAAAGATGCAAAGGATTTATGGGAGGCACTACAAGAGCGCTTTAACAATATCCAAGATTCTCTCCTCCCTGACTTGAAGGTTCAGTGGAACGATGTACGCTTCTCAGACTTCAAGTCTATTGCTGAGTACAATTCAGAAGCTCTTCGTCTCAAATCCATGTTGAGGTTCTGTCAAAGACCCCTAACAGAAGAAGAGCTAATTGAGAAAACTCTCTCCACCTTCCCCGTTGCAGCAATTTTGCTATCAAAGCAGTATCGCACTGAAGTAAATGCTGGACGAATTACGAGGTTCAATGAACTCATAAATATTTTGTCGGTAGCCGAAAAGCACGACAACATTCTCGTAAAGAATTATAATTCAAGACTCACTGGAACCAAGAGCGTTCGTGAGGCAAATTATAATGCACCCAAGAGAGGGCACAGGGAGCGGTACCCCAGCAATAGGGGAAATGTGTACCCTAATAATAGGGGACATGAAGGACGAACAGGTCCATATAACCGCCCCAATAGGGAAGGAAACCGCAACTTTAGAGCGGGCACACGTGATGGTAACTCCACACGTGGAAGAGGGAGATATGGCAACACCGGCCGTGGAAATAGCACCATGAGCTGTGGAGGTCGCACCATGCGCCGTGGTAGTAGCAGCAACCCTCCTAGGGGATATCCACAACGTGCACAACGTGCACAACTGTACAACCTGCACAACCTATACCTCAAATGAAGGGAGGGAACCACAATGACATGTGTCATAGATGTGGATCAATCGAGCATTGGTTTAAACAATGTCATGCAAGTACCCAATTAGCTGCAGGCTACAAGGAGTACAGGGAAGCAAGAGAGCAAGAAGCTAACCTTGCCGAAGATGAAAATAGTGAAGATGTCAATCTCACTGTTGAGGACTTCAAAGCTGTAGATGAAGAGCACGAGGATGCCACAGACTTTGATTAGAATAATCCTCTTTCTATTTTCCAAGAATGGCAAATGTGCCTTAGTCAATAAATAACAATTGTATTAAACTCCTTCTTATGTGGCGTACCCAATAAAGTATGATGTCTAGGAAAGCAATTGAGATCAAGGTATTTAAGCGAGCCTCGCTCCACCAACATCTCTCTACTTTCCTGGTCATATTTCATTGGTATTACCAAACGGATTGAGTGATAGCAATTTGTCTAAAGTTTGATATTTGGAATAGACTTATGAATAACTTTGATGTAATCATTGGCTATTTTCCCTATTAATAAAGTATTGCATTCAATGTCATGGACATGTGTTAATATTCTGAACTTTATTCCTTTCAGTATGTTTTCCGGAGAATTGGAATGCCTTCTTGATAGTGTGGCACCACACATACGATATTGCGACATAGGCAATTATTTTTATGGATGACACCCAGTCGATCCTCAGTAACTACGATGGCAGGACCATCACAATTGATTCATGGTCGAGGACCAGCTCAATTGTTACCAAATGGCACAAATATTAATGTCGCCGAAGCTCTATATGCTCCAAGGGCCGGAAGGACCCTATTAAGCTTTAAAGACATAAGAGCCAATGATTTTCATGTGGAAACACATTGTGAGAATGGACAAGAGTTCCTTTGCATCACCTCTAAAAACTACGGAAATACACGAGTTTTAGAGAAACTTATATGTCGCTCTAGTGGATTGTATGCAACCACTATTAGAGTCATTGTATGCATCATGTCACGACCTGGATGTCCCAAACGGTTGTGCCAAAGCTTGTATGTGTCAGGATCCCATAAAATTTCATTCATGACATGGTTGGATTCAATGACTCTAATAGTGGTTGCATACAATCCACTAGAGCGACACATAAGTTTCTCTAAAACTCATGTATTTCCGTAGTTTTTAGAGGTGATGCAAAGGAACTCTTGTCCATTCTCACAATGTGTTTCCACATGAAAATCATTGGCTCTTATGTCTTTAAAGATTAATAGGGTCCTTCCGGCCCTTGGAGCATATAGAGCTTCGGCGACATTAACATTTGTGCCATTTGGTGACAAAAATTGAGCTGGTCCTCGACTATGAATCAATTGTGATGGTCCTACCATCTTAGTTACTGAGGATCGACTAGGTGTCATCCATAAAAATAATTGCCTATGTCGCAATATAGTATGTGTGGTGCCACTATCAAGAAGGCATTCCAATTCTCCGGAAAACATACTGAAAGGGATAAAGTTCAGAATATTAACACATGTCCATGACATTGAATGCGATACTTTATTAATAGGGAAAATAGCCAATGATTGCATCAAAGTTATTCATAAGTCTATTCCAAATATCAAACTTTAGACAAATTGTTATCACTCAATCCGTTTGGTAATTCCAATGAAATATGACCAGGAAAGTAGAGAGATGTTGGTGGAGCGAGGCTCGCTTAAATACCTTGATCTCAATTGCTTTCCTAGACATCATACTTTATTGGGTACGCCACATAAGAAGGAGTTTAATACAATTGTTATTTATTGACTAAGGCACATTTGCCATTCTTGGAAAATAGAAAGAGGATTATTCTAATCAAAGTCTGTGGCATCCTCGTGCTCTTCATCTACAACTTTGAAGTCCTCAACAGTGAGATTGACATCTTCACTATTTTCATCTTCGGCAAGGTTAGCCTCTTGCTTCCCTGTACTCCTTGTAACGTGCAGCTAATTGGGTACTTGCATGACATTGTTTAAACCAATGCTCGATTGATCCACATCTATGACACATGTCATTGTGGTTCCCTCCCTTCATTTGAGGTGCAGGTTGTGCAGGTTGTGCACGTTGTGGATATTCCCTAGGAGGGTTGCTGCTACTACCACTGCGCATGGTGCGACCTCCACGGCCCATGGTACTATTTCCACGGCCGGTGTTGCCATATCTCCCTCTTCCACGTGTGGAGTTGCCATCACGTGTGCCCGCTCTAAAGTTACGGTTTCCTTCTTTATTGGGGCGGTTATATGGACCTGTTCGTCCTTCATGTCCCCTATTATTAGGGTACACATATCCCCTATTGCTGGGGTACCGCTCCTTGCGCCCTCTCTTGGGTGCATTATAATTTGCCTCACGAACGCTCTTGGTTCCAATGGTTCTTGAATTATAATTCTTTACGAGAATGTTGTCGTGCTTTTCGGCTACCGACAAAATATTTATGAGCTCATTGAACCTCGTAATTCGTCCAGCATTTACTTCAGTGCGATACTGCTTTGATAGCAAGATTGCTGCAACTGGGAAGGTGGAGAGAGTTTTCTCAATTAGCTCTTCTTCTGTGAGGGGTCTTTGACAGAACCTCAACATGGATTTGAGACGCAGAGCTTCTGAATTGTACTCAGCAATAGACTTGAAGTCTGAGAAGCGTACATCGTTCCACTGAACCTTCAAGTCAGGGAGGAGAGAATCTTGGATATTGTTAAAGCGCTCTTGTAGCGCCTCCCATAAATCCTTTGCATCTTTAATGGACATGTACTCTAGTCTGAGTGCTTTGTCCATATGACGTCGCATCAAAATGATTGCTTGTGCATGCCTCTTGGGTGTTCTAGGGAACACAAGGGTCGGGTGTGGTGCATGGATGATGGACAATATCCCCTTCGATGTGAGATAGTTCTCAACGTCGGTTTTCCAGCTATGGTAATCCGAACCTGTTGAGTCAAGGATTTGAAAATCGAGTCTAGGTTCATTCGACATCCTTGAAATATAAGAAGAAAATATTAGTTTCGGAGTTAAAACTTCCACGAAAAATAATAAGATTTCCGAGCTATGCTACCAAGAAATCAATTTCCAAGAATCATTGTGAACACTCTTAGTTCATTGATTACGAACGCTCTTAGTTCGTTTGGCGTGAATTTCTATAATTCCGCTTTTGATTGTAAGTTCCCGAGAAAAAGGAAAAAGGAGAGAAAATAAATAAAAACTCAAAAACGGGAACTTTTAGTAAAGAATACCTTGAAATAGTGTTGCCGGAAATTTTGACTGGAAAAATTATCCGAGGTGATCGGAATGATCGTTGGAAAAAGTCGAGAAAAATCGTCCGAAAAGTCGCCGGAAAAGTGTCGAAAAAGTAGCCGGAAAAGTTGTCGGAAAGTCGCCGCGCAAATCTATCGACAGATGTGTTGGCAGCTGGCTCCGCAGCTTCTCGGCAGCTGCTGCGCAGCTCTCGGCAGCACCTCGGCAGGTCCTCGGCAGCACTGGGCAGCGGTCCGGTTCGGTTTTTCTGCTTCCGGCTGCCGGCTCAGGCAGTTTCCAACCGGTTCCGGCAATTCTGAGACCGATTCCGGGCTTCTGGAATCAAGGGCTTTGATATGAGCTAGGGTTTGGGGATTTTTTGTAGGTTTGGAAAAATGACTTCGATAGATGATGAACTCTTCTTTCGTCAATTTTCGATTCTAATTCTAGAGTAACTTCGTGCTGATAACGTGTTTAAGAACAAGAGGAATTGACAAACAGAAAGAGAGAGTAATATTTCAGAGAGGATGGAGATTTCAAGTGTGTTTATTCATCTCATACAAAGGGGTATTTATAGGAATACATTTGAAGTGTGAAAGCTCAGAGAGAAAATCAAAATGATAACCATCTTGATGATGATTTTCTGCCATGCTTGTTGCCATTTGGTAAAACATGTTTACATAAGTCTTCATACACTCAAGTACCTATGATTATACAGTCAAGTACCTATCTAAATATTTTTACGTGTTTTGTTACATGATATAGACATACACAGTAATTATACATTTATACTACAACAATTTCATAATAATCATTCTGTATTTCTAAGTGAGTCCACAGTCAGCTTTCTTACTTTCTTTAACTTCCATTAACAAACACAACCCGGAAAGAGAGTGAATGAATATGTTACAACAGTTATTAGTTTGCAAAAGCTAGAAGAGAAGACAGACTTGTGATTTTAGTTTCATATTAGTGACATTGCAGAGTAGCATTCATTTGCATTGTTTGGCCATGGGCATCTTCATCAGACGGTGCAATTGATCGACATGGCTCCATATACCGTCCACTGAATTCACTATAACTTCGGCATCTTCCATTGTGTTGATATCTTGTAACAATCGTTTCTCAAACCCATACACCTATTAAGTCTGCTATTTGGACATCTTCTGGGATTCCTCTGCTAGCTAGGGAGAGTTCAAAGCAAGATATCAAATCAGAATGAGTCCTCCTAATGGCACAGTAAGTTCAATAGCTAAATTAGGCAAACCCAACTAATAAATTCTCAATTAATATAGCACATCTTTGCAAGTAGTTATGTCTAAATTTAACGAGTCTCCTATTTCCTAAATTCTCCTAAATTTAGTACAACCTTATAATACACATATACATAACCCGTTTCTAATTATACAATTCACAAATAGTGCTCTCTGGGATGTTCTTCAAAAAGTTGGTTGCAGTCAGGAGGACAGTTTCATGTGAAAAACTACAATGGTAACCTACAGTTGTGTGAAAAGGTAACAAATAAGTACAAGGATTTTGAACAGATTGTATAGGATTCATGATGAAGTTTTCTAAGTAGATTCAACTACATTCATCAAGCTTTTTTATGACGATTATAAGCATGTTGAGGATAACATCAAACCACAAACAAAAGATGCTCTTGCCGTCACTGAAAACGAAAAATGAAAATGAATAGTACAGTGTAAGCAACAAAACAGAGTGCAGATAATTTTCTGAAGCAGGAAGCTAGTATTTACCTTACCACTACATGGGAAATGTTCTTGACAACAGAAGTAAAACAAAACAAGAACTGTTGTTGATTATGTCGATGGAATGAAAAAGCATCCAGAAGCAACATGTCTAAAAGTTAATGACACGGATATATAGTTGAAGTACGTACTACATATTCAACAGCTAGCCAATTGAGGTAGCTAGCTTCTTCTGGGACATTAAAGATTTCTTTCTGTTTCTTCTCCATGAATCAGCTTTCCAATGTTGGACTCCAAATTCTAAGAGTTAAAAGAGAAGTAAATAAGTCAAAAATATAATAAATGTCCCTTTATTGTTCACATTGCACTCCATGATCTAATTGGAAGAAATGAGCTACTAGCAGATATTTAAAGGCAAAAGCTACTCTAAATGCAAGAGCAGAGGAACTTAATAAATCTAATTAAAATGAAAATGATCCCAAGGTGCTTCTCCTTTCAAATATATGTGTTTGGAACCATATTGGCTAGACTTTTTTAGACAGACAGAAAGAGAAATGACATATGAATAAAGTTTATGACACATGTCACACAGCCAGCAACATACCTGCGATATAGAATGTCGTGCTCTTGTTGATCATTGAGTTGGATCTCGTTCCTGCTGTGGAAATAGTCAGAAGCAGAGGTTGGAAATGACAAATGGGGGCAGTCCTTCACATACAGGTGTTCCAATGAAGGACACTCGATATCAATGTCAGTAGTAGCGCTTCCACTGTACAACACAGGAAGTTCCTTCAAAACTAACTTATTTAATTTTGAAAGAACAATCCTCTTGTTGTTGTTAACTGTTTCCTTGCTTGTTTCAATTACTCTTTCCAACAAAGGGCAATTCTCTACCCAAAGCTCTTCCAATTGAAAAAGACATTGCGCTGCATCACATGTGAAGAGACTTCCCAAAGGCTTGCAACGGAAAATTAACAAACTTCTAAGAGTCCGGAACATAGCACGGGGAACCGGACCATTACATATGCTTCTTACTTCATCTAGCCACAACAATGTCACCTCTCTCAATTTTGAATGTTCTGGCTCAAACCCTTCGCATCCAAACACATATTCCAATTTACGTATTCTATAAAGAAATACCATTTCCAGATTTGGCAGTCTCTGCAACAATTTTGAAGGCAACAGTACATTCCCCAAGTTAAGACAATCGCGGATCCTCAATAACTTCACATTGAATAGAGAACCAGGTGGTAAGTCACCAACACACAACTCCTTCATGCAGTCCAGACGACTCAGATGCAACTCTTCCAAGTTCTCAAACACAGGTTCTTGTTTAATCCGTGTTGTTGTGTTCATCAACTCTTTCAAGCTCTTATTGGGACCAATTACAGAGAGATGCTTCAGTCCATGTAACCTCCCATGGTCATATTCCATAAGAATGTTACTTAAACCTTTGCAGTCTTCTTCATACAGTAGCTTCTCCGATTTCTTTGTCACCACATTGACAAACCAATCTGGTAAGCTACTGATGGTTGTGTTAAGAGACGAGGATCTTGAGTTAGGAACATTTCGCTTGTATGGATTGCTTGACCAGCCATCGATACGTATATCAAAGTAAACCCAATTTGGTTCGACCTCAACTTCTTTTGGGATGCATTTTGCATCAGATATGCAAACCTGCACAATTTTCAAATTTGATAAACCAGTTAACTCATCAAAGCTAATATATGTTTCTTCTTCTTCTCCCTCAACTCGACTTCCCCAGTCCTCAAATCCACAGTACAGCATGTACAGTTCTTCTAATCTATGCAACTTTGATATCACTTTTGAGGGAATTGTGACAATACCTCCACCCACCAAACTAACACCACCGACATCCAACATCCTTAGATTAGACAATTTTCCTACTTCTCTCCACAATTCTCTCGACAATTCCTTAACAGGATAACCTCTCATACTAAGAATCTCAAGCTTAGTAAGTTTTCCAATTATGGAAATGTCAACTCTTTTCTTGCAAAAATCTAAATACAAAGCTTGGAGGTTTGATAGGAGACTCAATGATTGGGGTAGTGATAAAACACTAGTGAGGCCAAGATCTAAGACCCTTAGTTCATTTGCACTTTGGATAAATTTTTCTGGAATCTCAGTTAAATCAGCATTCTCTTGTAGTAATAAAATCTGGAGTTTTGGACATACCAACTCTTCCGGTAGCTTGCGAATTTTGTTCTTCATTAGTGAAATTGCAGAGTAGTCTTCATGTAATCGACATGACCAATGCTTTAAACCAGACCCAGCTTTTACCAAAAACCCATGCCCGTCTTTAGATTTTGCAATTATCATGGCTGTATCCCGGATGACATCATGCATTCTTACACATCCATCTTCTTCACTATCCAAAAGCAAGCTACAATTTTTCAGGTGCGCAACCACCAAATTTGTTGTTCCTCTGGCTTCTTCGATGGTCTCAGCATCTCTAAACAATCCTTTCCCTATCACATAGTTGAACAAGTTTTCTATTTGGATGTCATAGTCTTCTGGAAATAAGCAACAGAGCAAGAAGCATGACTTGTAATCCTCATCTTTTAAGTAATCATAACTTAATCTTATACATTCAGATGCATCTCCTTTATCGTCAGGGTTGGCAGTTTGTGACTTCTCTAGTCGTTGAGCTGCTCTTTCCCATTCCACCAAGTCTTTATCTCCGAGTGCCCTTGCAACTGCTACCAATGCAATCGGTAGACCCCTACATTCTCCAGCTACCTTCCTCGCTACATTCTCAAAATTGGTGGATTCAAAAGACCTTCCTGCATTTCTCACAAACAATGTCCAAGAATCCTCTTTTGACAGGATATTGAGTGTGATCTTTTCTTGGCATCTCATGACATGACAGACATTCCATATCCTTGTGGTGAGTAGGACTTTGGAATTGCACTCTTGAAGTTCCTCGTAGCTAGGTATTCCTATTCTTGATATATCCATCCTCTCCCAAATGTCGTCAAGGATTATGAGGATCTTATTTCTTCTCATTATCTCCTTACTCAATCTAGCTGCTCTTCCAATTTCAGTCTCCTCCTTGAATTCGAAGCCCAACAGATCTGCCAATTGGCCTTGAATTTTTCTCAAGTCAGGGCTTTGTGATATAGTAGCCATAATTACATGACGAAAGATTCCATTTTTTCGAGCTTGATCACTGACATGTTTTACCATGGTTGTCTTGCCGACGCCTCCCATTCCGTAGACTCCAATGGCAGTGACCTCGTCATCTTCTAGCCCTTTCATAACCATATTCATGGCTTGTCTTGTTGCTTCAAATTCTTCAAAATCTCCCATGTTGATTGCAATAGGTTGTACTTTACTACAGACATATTCTACAATGTCTTCGATGAGTTCTCTTTCAGTCCTAAAAGAAGAATTAGGGGTCAAATATATTCATAACATAAATTAATAATCAATCCCAAACAACAATTATGACTCTGATTAAGATGGTCTCAAGCTGCTTACTTGTATTTCTTTGAATCCCAACCAGAGAAATGAGCCACTTTGTTTAAAGCATCTCTCCATTGTTGGACCTTCTCCGATCTATGTCGCCCAGAATTTTCATATTTGGTGAAAGCTTCTTCGAAACTTCTCTTCTGATATCTTACATCAGTAGGCTCGACATTATAAAAAAGTGGAAGAATTCTGTTGTCGTCTTTCATGCACTCACAGATCTTTGTAAGTTCCTCCAAACACCAAGTAGAAGAAGCATACTTTTCGGACAGAACAACAATTGCCAACCTTGATTCTTCAATTGCTTTTAGTAGGGTGGGAGAAATAGTATCCCCTACTTGAAGATCTTGGTCATCCATGAATGTTTTAATTCCCCTCCTGTGCAGTCGATCATATAATTCAAATGTAATACCCTTGCGAGTGTCAGGACCCCTGAAACTCAAGAACACATCATAATTCCATCGACGAGCTGCTGATGATTCAGCTGATGGTGAAGGAGGAGGTCTGGAGGCATGAATGTTGACGAACTCTTGATTATCCTGCGATGTTGGCTCATGCTTTTCAACCATGTAACCCAACCAATGCTTCACTACAGTCCATATCCACTTAATAGTAGCTATGACACCGATCCATGTCACAATTACCACAATAATCGCCATGGCCATCTTTCAATTAAACATGCAAACATAGAGAAGAAAAACAAAAATTTAAGTGTGCAAATATAGAGAAGAAAAACAAAAATGTGTAAAAACCAATCAAATCAAATATGAAATAATTAATAGACAATGTTTCTAACCTGGAAGTAATAGAATTCCATTAGCTTCAGTGTTACAGACCCAGAAGTATTCTGCCTTGGAGAGTTGGAGAAGAGACTTTTGGACAGAGAATGAGTGGAGAATATATTTCCCCTGCTTCGACGAGACAATCTTTTTATTATCTAGAGTGAAGGTAGACTCAGGCAAGCATGTAAACTATTGGAGCAGTTATTCTTGAAACTGAAAGATTTTATTATCAGTTATTCTTGGAGCAGGACTTACTTGTTGCTGTTTATAACATTAAAAGGTCTGAACCAACCAATGATTTCTCCACTTGCAGCTCCATGGCCCCAATCAACTGGTAAAGCTTGAGGCAATTATTGGTGTTTATGGTTGTAAAGACCCGAAATTTCAGTTAAATATTTCGTAATTCAATATTTCTCAAATTATATGAATTATGAGTTGTGAGTGTGATTCGAATGTCGTTATTTGAGAAATTTGGTTTCGAATGATTTTAGTATCGAAATTTAACGTTATTTAGGGTTATTAAAATTGACTTATTTTTACGTAAGGAATTTAAGGAAACTTCCTTCATGAAAGTCGTAGAGCTCGTCGATACGAGTTCGTACATATGCGGAACACAAGAATCGGAGTTTATAGGAAGAAGTTATGACATTTAGAAGTTTTCGATTTTGTATATATATAGGTTAACATTTTTGGAAAAAAATCTGAAAAATCAGAAAACCTAGATTTTTCTCTCTCTCTCTCGCGCGGCACCGAATCGAAAGCAAAAACAGAGCCAAACTTCTCCAGCCGAGTTCTTGCTCCTCCGGCCACCGTTTGACGCCAAACCACCTCCCACGGCTTCGCCTTGACCTTGCGCAGCTGCCAGAGGCAGCCTTGCGCCGTGGCACGGCTTGTAGCGGCGGCGGGAAGCTGGTTTTCCATTTTCGGCCGTTTTGAGTGCGAAGCGAATATCTCGAGTTCTAGACCACCAAATTACGAGTTCTTTATCTCGTTGAACTCATATTGAGGAGTAGAACACGCAGTAAAAAGGACAGCACCTGAAGTGGAGGTTTTCACGCTCGTCGGAGCACATATCGGTTTCTGCAGTTTTTCCGGACAAATCGGACTGTTTTTGGTAAGTTTCGGCCACTTCCACTCATTTTCTCACTTCGTGTTAGTTATGAAAGTTGCTCAAAATGATGAAACGAAGGGGATAAGCTCAGCCCCGACACCATTGGTGGTGGTCGGTGGCGGCTCTGCCCTAAACTCCGGCGGCCCTTTCCGGCCACCTCCGGGGGTATCATGTGCAGTTTTTGCTCATTTTTAGATTCTACATGTCGATAAGATCATTTTGATATATAGCATGCGAATTTTGGATATCGTATGAATTAGTTATGAATTTTACGATTTCGATTGATTTCGATCGCTCAATTTGTGATTTATGAAGTTTGGACCGTCCGATAGAATTCTAGTTTTGATATAATGATCGTAGGACTGTCCCGGTGACCTTGTGTGGTCACGGGTGAAGATCCGACCGTTGGATCTTCATATAAGTGTGTTTTTAAAATTATATGCTAAGTTAATTATCGTTTTGATTAGGTATTTGACGGATTTGTTAGCGGACGATTGTGAATCGTATTTTGGGCTGTAAGAAGACGCAGCGGGAGTTTAGAGGTGAGTAAATCTCACTTGGTTCATTTACGAACCGAATTTCCTTAATTGCTCAATTTATTGTTATGTGTGAGAAAATGGTTTTTAAGAAATGTGTTTTAAAGTATATTAAAAATGAATTTCTTGATTTTGTATCATGTGAACTATAGTTGGTATTAGTGATCATTCCTATGTGGATGGTTACGTATATATATATATATATATATATATATATATATATATATATATTTACGTGATCATATATTGAATGGTGTGACATTGAGGTGTGGAATTGTGATAATGTTGATAATATGATTTTAATTATGTTGTTAATATTTGATAAATGTTGGTGATAAGCATGTTGATTTTGTGAGTTGAATAGAAGGTAGAGAAACGTAGGATTCCGAGGATCGAATGGTCCAAGGATCTGTGGTTAATGATAACCGGAGTGTATGTGTTCTGAGGACAGGGAGGTCCAAAGTTCGACCGTTAAATAATAACGGGGATATATTGTTCTGAGGACATGAAATGGTCCAAAGTTCGCGGGTTACTGAGTAACCTGGAGGTGCCGTTACTTGACCCTGGGCCAAGGTGTCAGAGGTAACGAGGCAGTTAGAGCTATAACGTGGGTGCCAAAGTGGCGATAGTTGTGATTGGGTGCCAAAGTGGCGATAGTTGTGATTGGGTGCCAAAGTGGCGATAGTTGTGATTAGGTGCCAAAGTGGCGAGAGTTGTGATTTGGTGATTGTGGATATGTGTTCCATGTTGTTCATGTGTGTTGGATTGATGTTTCTTGTGGTTGTTGAGATTGTTGGATGTTTACTTGAGATAAATGAGTTGTGGTATAATAAATCAACCGTTCATTCTTATTTACTCACACGAGCTTTCAGAAAGCTTACCGGGTTTTGTGTTGTTGCAATCCCGGTACACTATTCAATGGTGTAGCGGATAATCCTGCAGGTCAGGATAATCAGGGTGGTGAGCGAGCTGCGTAGGACAGCAGGGTTGAGACCAACACTTGGTCTATTTTGGTGTGTTTTTGTAGACTCTTGGGAGCAGAACATTTTATTTATGTTAGTATTGTAATAATTGACTCGAAAGATAGTTTGCTACGAGGTTTGTGTTATGGTTTATGAGATATGGGTTTTGAGAAAAAAATTTAGGACGTGATTTGTTTAGTTGTATTCATGTTTCGGATTTGAATTTATTATTCGAAATTCGGGGCGTGACAATGGTCCTACGGTATCTTGACCTAAAAATAGATTACAGGTTTGGAGTACTGGTTTAACCTGTAAAATCATATTACCATCAAGCTAGCCATAACACGTAAAAGAGTACCTGGTGTCATATAGTGGATCTGTGGATGCTTTGTAAACCTTTCATGTTACCCCTTCAATTCTGTAATCAGGTACATAATCGAAAGATTTTATACACAAAGCATTAAGCATGTCTAGAATTCAAAGAAAAATGCCATCTGAAATTAGCCACCCTCAATATAACACCATAAAACTCATCTCATTCAAGCTTCAAGCTAGAAATTCTAAATAGAGAACAACATGAAAGTAAATGTGTAGACTTTTAGTTCCAAATCAGAAAGACTGGAGCAATTATAGTGTAGACAAAGTAAAGCATCAAATCCACTAGTATCTTTGATTAGCTGTGACGAGCCACTTTAGGCCCCAGACCCATTATTGAAAGTAAAGCTGCCAATTTTTTCTTTCTTTTTAAAAAGTTAGAATTGGAGAAACTATTGTTCTTTCTATTCAATGTCTTCTTTCTGGCATAGTCATTAGTCTTGACCTAGAAATACAGACGGCTTGGAGGAGGGCTAGTAAAAATATTTGAAGGCTTGGCTCTATTACAGTCGGACTCCAATTCATATTATGAATTGAATGGACCTATAAAATGCCCAAATGGAACTATGAAATGAATTTGATGCATATTAAAGGGTAAAGTGTAAAATAACAAAGACTGATTTTCAGGAGAGATAATTTTCTCTATTGATCAGTATAACATATATACAAGAATACAGCTTGATTCTAGGATACAAAAAGGAAAATTATTCTAGCCCTATTAATGCCTAATAACACAGAATCAATGTGATGATTCTGAGTAAATGTGTTAAATGTTGACAGCTATACTAAGCTAATTTTGCTCTACTTTCCAACACTCCCCCTCAAGTTGGAGAGTGGATATCCTGCACACTCAACTTGCGAATCATAAGCTCGAAGTCCTCCTTGCCAAGAGCTTTAGTCAGAACATTAGCCAGTTGATTTTCAGAACTCACAAACCGTGTCTCCACTGAACCATCTTGGATTTTATCCCTAATATAGTGACAATCCATTTCTATATGCCTTGTACGTTCTTGAAACACTGGATTTGCTGTTATATGTAAAGCAGCCTTGTTGTCACAATAGAGCAATATCGTTTCCTGGTGTAAAATCCCCAAGTCTTGAAGCAAATAACATAACCAAGTCAACTCACAGCACGCTCCTGTCATAGCACGATACTCTACTTCAGCTGAAGAAAGAGAGACTGTTTTCTGACGTTTCGACCTCCATGAAATTAAAGAAGGCCCTAGGAACACACAATACCCTGTAGTAGACCTTCTTGTAAGTGGACATCCTGCCCAATCTGAGTCACAAAAAGCTCGTAGCCGAAGATCATTATTTGAGGAAATGAACAAGCCTTGACCAGGAGCTAACTTGAGGTAGCGTACTACTCGCAAAGCTGTCTCCCAATGAGCTTTTCGAGGCTGATGCATAAACCTGCTTAATATATGAACAAGATATGTAATATCTGGCCTTGACATTGTGAGATAAATCAATCTTCCAACCAAATGCCTATACTTCTCTGGATCTTTGAGTAACTCAGTCTTATCTGACAACTTTAATCCACGTTCCATGGGTGTGTCAATAGGGGCAGCACCCAATAATCCTGCATCTTTTATAATTTCTAACGCATTCTTGCGCTGACAAATAAATATCCCTTTCTTAGATGCTGAAACCTCAATGCCAAGAAAATACTTTAAACTGCCAAGATCTTTCAAACGGAATGTTTTATGCAAAAATTTCTTGACATCAGCTATACTCACAGGATCATTGCCAGTAATTAATATGTCTTAAACATATATCAATAAGATTGTAAAAGACTTGCCTTGTCTCCTGGTAAAAAGAGAGTAGTCTGCTCTAGATTGCACAAAACCAGCAGACCTAATAACTTCTGAAAATCTAGAAAACCACTGCCTTGAAACCTGTTTCAGACCGTACAAGGATTTATGCAACCGACAAACCAAATGCTCATCCCCCTGTCTCCGGAGCCCAGGTGGTGGAGACATATAAATTTCTTCATCCAGATTGCCATGGAGAAAGGCATTGTTGACATCAAGTTGAGAAAGAGACCAACCACGAGACCCAGCTAAGGCAAGGAGACAACGGATTGTAACAATTTTAGCAGTAGGAGAGAAGGTCTCCTGATAGTCAATACTTGCCAATTGCGTGAAGCCTTTTGGCCACCAACCTGGCCTTGTATCGTTCATCCGAACCATCAGACTTGAGCTTGATCTTGTAAACCCATCTACAACTAATGGGGATCTTCCCAGGATGCAGCGTGGTAAGGGTCCACGTACCATTGGCCTGCAAGGCTGCCAACTCAGATCGCATGGCATCCCTCCATTCGAGAACAGTAGCAGCCTCAGAATAAGAGGTCGGTTCAGTGACTGCACTAAGCTGAGCAACAAAAGAGGAGTAGGCAGGAGTGTAGCGATCATAAGAGACATAATTTGCTAACGGATATCGCGTACCTTTGGGAGGACCTGGCGAGAAGGAGGGCGATTGGTAAGTGCAAGCATTGGATTGAGGCTTGGAGGAGTGGTGGTGGGCTGGGAGGAGGTGGGTTTGGAATAGCGTTGGGTGGAGGTAATGGAGGAGGAGATGGAGAAGATGGCGGGGAGGGGGACCAACCGGGCACTGGGAGTGACAGAGGGGTAGGAACATGAGTGGAGAAGGATGATGGAGGAGAGACGAGGGGCAGTGGGACAGGCGGCTTCGGTCGGCGGGAATACTGACGAAGGGGCGCTGGGGGCCGGACAGGAAGAGGCGGAGGTGGAGGCGGAGGTGGTAAAGATCGACGTCGATGGAAGGACAGGCAGGTTGAGAAGAAGAAGGAGTGACCTAGGAGTCAAAACTAAAATCAGAATGGGAATTAGGGAGAAGTGGAATTGGGCCTGGGCCATGGGCCAACGGAGCAGAAGGAAGAGTGGGCTGAGTGGAGGCATAAGGAAACATAGCTTCATGAAATCAAACATCTCGACTGGTAAAAATCTTCTTAGTCGATAAATTAAACAGTTTAAAAGCTTTTTGTCCCTCTGGGTAACTAATGAAAATGGAAGGAATTGCTCGGGTGTCAAATTTATGAGTGGGGTGCACATTAGTGGCATAAGCTAAGCAGCCAAAAACCAGAAGATGAGAAAAAGAAGGTGGTTTTGATTAAAGAAGCTCAAAAGGAGTACATGCAAATAGTATAGCCCATCACGTTCTTTAATGGAAGGCCTGGTTCGTTTTGTCTCTAGTGCCACCAAATAGTATAGCCGATCACGTTCTTTACCCAAACCAATCGTCCTCTTCGTAGCCAGATCCTGCAAAATGCACCAATAAGGATAGAACGTTACTGAACAATTCAAACCTCTTATCAAGCGGCTAACCGACATTAAATCAACTTTGAACTTTGGCACAAACAGCACATTATGCAGATAATATACGATACTCAGAGGCAAAGAACCTGTGGCTTTAATATGCACGTTGTCTCCTCTAGGTAGCAAAACAGGGGGTAATGCACAATTTTTATTTTTACTCAACAATTTAAAGCACGAAGTAATATGATATGTCTCCCCGCTATCAATAATCCAATTGCGGGAAGCGACTCTAGACAAACTTGGCTGCGTTACTACATTTGCTTTGGAACTCGAGTAAGTATTTGGATTGGGCTTTTGGGCTTGTTGGAGAGCAGCTAAAAACTGTTTGAATTGGGCCTCAGATAAAGTAATTGCTGATCCATTCTTCTCTTTGATGATGCCTGTCGCACTAACCTGGTTAGCAGAAGGAGAGGGCGCGATTGGTGAAGCAGTGTGCTTCTTGGGGAAATTTCCCGATCCTTGCTTTGCTTTGGGATGACCTGGAGGAAAACCAATCAAGTGAAAGCAAGTTTGGACCCAATGTCCTGGATCACCACAATAGGTATAGTGCGGCCTTCCCCATCCTCGACCTGAACTAAAACGCGGGGTGAAACCGCGTTCTGCATCCCGACCGGTCTGAAAATTCGGTCAGTCACCACGACCGCCTCTGCTGCCGATCTGGTTCGGCCAACCGCCACTGCGAACTGCCATGGCAGCGGCGCTTGAACTAGACTCCGCTGCTGCAATGAAATGTTGCTTTTCTTCTTGTGCAACGGCAGCATATGCTTGCCTAACACTTGGAAGGGGATTCATTAAGAGGATTTGACCGCGGGTTGCACTGTAAGTCTCATTTAATCCCATCAAGAACTGCATAAGCTTTTGTTGATCTGCCTGTACTTGTGATGCTTCTAAATAGGTTGCCAATTCATCCCATAAACTTTTCAATTTTGTGTAGTATGCTGAAACTGATTGTTGTTCCTGCCTGAGTGAAGCGATGTCTTGGTGAATTTCAAATATGCGAGGTGCATTTGTGAAAAACGCTCACTTAGATCTTCCCATACCTCATGAGCTGTAGGATAGTAGATGATACTGTCAGCAATTTCAGAATTGACCGTGTTAACGATCCATGAATTGACCATGTCATTGCATCTTGACCAAGTTGCATATCCTTCTGGATCAGCTTCGGGTGATGGAGCTTTGATTGAACCATTCACAAAGCCGAGCTTGTTTTTAGAATTGAGAGCCAATGCCATAGCCCTCTTCCAACCTGTGTAGTTGTCTCCATTCAATGGTTTGGAGACTAAGACCAATCCAGGATGGTCTGAATGGTGAGTGAAGAATGGATTTGAGATATCAGATGTTGAATTATTGGACTTGCTGGGATTGGGTGGTGGTGATGGGACTCTATCACCAGCCATGGTGATTGTGATTTTTGTGATTTATACTCTTAGCACAATTTCTTGGAAGATTATTCAAGTCATTCCACCTTGGCTCAATACCATGAAGTTTTCTACTCGATCTATATTTTGGAATGGAATGGCATATTGATTTGCTACAACAGATTTAATGGTTAGGGTTGTGTTGTTTGATACTAACAATCAAGAATTTGAAGAACTGGCGGTCCCAATTACTATTTTGAGTGATGATTGGTATGCATATATCAAAGTGTACAAAGAATCAATTTCCCTACTTCAAGTTGAATTGGATAATGACGTTGACAGGAAGCAAACAAGGTCAATTGAAGAAAATTTACCAGCGTGCTGCGATCCTTCCTCAATCAAGCTCTTCCTTCTTCCTCTCGTCTTCTCCTCTTTAAATTAGGGTTTGCTCTTGGAACAAAATTAGACAAAAACTAAATGACGTACTGCTTGTAAAAAATGGATGAGTAATCTGGACGGGGACAATATTCTTCCTCTAGTCTTCTTCTTCTTTTCAATTTAGGGTTTTCTAAATTTTATTTTTGATATGTAATTGGGAATCTTAAAAAAAAAAAAAGTTGATACAGGTTAACGGGTTAGCAGGTTACCACTATTGAATATTCCAGACCGTCAGATATATTGAACTTTTAATTAAATCCAACGGTCTAAAATATTCAAAAAACTTGATGTATGTCATACGTCAACATATACTAGAATTTTCCCAATTGATAATCGTCATTAAATATATTTGATAATAAAAAAATAAAAATTACTCAAAGAAAACCACACACTTATCATGAATTAGAAGTCTATGATTCTAATTCGATACAAACTTTTCCAAAATGCAAGTGATAATTACGAGATGAGATGCATCGATGTACCAACCTAAACAAACTGAAGGCTTCAAATTGGAATCAGGAGCTGGAGCTAGCAGATAAGGCGGAATTGGAAACAAACTGCGGTTAATTTACATAACGGGGGTCATACAATGCAAAACCAAAAGTATCGTCTTGGAAATGAATTAAAAAAACTGAAAAAGAAAAAGAAAAAAAAAAGTATGGGCTTGGGATTTTGTTCCCGATTCGATTCGTGGAGAAGCCCAGCAATATTTAATCAGTTGCAGCGAATTGTAAGATTACAACAGAAATCAATATCAGTTGCCTCTCTTTCCTCTGTTCCTCTTCTTCTTCCGCTGTTCTTTAGCTTAGGGCTTATCTTTTGCACCATGATCAGAATTTAGCTGGTTTCAGGGGTCATGTGGAATCGTTCAAGATCCACAAAGGTAAAGGATGGTGATTAATCATGCTTTCAAAAAACACAAACTACAAGAGTACAAGTATTGAATCATGATCAGTAGAAAACTAATCCTATATGCTGAGTGCAGTTAATCAGTGTACGATATTTCCTTGACAAAAAGAGAGTACTGATCCTTTCACTTTCAGAGCTTAACCCACTTATCATCATGACTAGCCGAAGCAACCAAACCCGTTACGGTTGGCACAGCAAACTATGATTACTCAAGATCGAGAAATATAAATATTGATTACTCTAGACATGTACAGTAACAAAGCACAAGCTATGCACAATATGACAATATGATGGAGAACAGAATATTGCACTCACCATCCCAGACGGGAACGACTTCCATGTAGGGCTGGGATTTAGAACCGTAAAACCAACCAAACCACACCGAATCAGACCGAAAAGTTCAATTCGGTTCGGTTCTCCGATAAATTTACTTATGTTTTTTTTGGCTCGGTTCTGAAAGAAGAAAAATTGGTTCGGTTCCGGTTCATCTTTTTTTTCTTTGTTAGAAACCGAATGACATGTGTCCTTGTATGATTGGAGGTTTGACCAAGCTTATTTCCCTAAAATAAACTCTACTATAGGAGATCTTAGGCCTATTTTATAAACAAAATGCAAACTTTATCTTTTTTTTTTTTTGCAAAGTGACACAAAGGCCTAGAAGGGGCCGAAGTACATAAAATTTGAAATTGAAAACAACAAAGACAACAACAAAATAACAAAGAAGAAAACAACAAACTTTATCTCTTCTTTTCTCACCCCTTTCCCTTCGATCAAGAGTTCAGAACCCCAAAAACTCATCTCAAACTCATCTCTCTCTCTCTGTCTCTCTCCAAATTAATTTTTTTCTGCTTTGCACCAGTTCAGCTTTTTCTGACCAATTTCACTGTTCTTCGTCTTCACTTCTTCCCCAAGTCGAAAAGACCAAAACCCAGAAAACCATCCAACAAGTTCATCTAAAATACTAAATCAGGAAATCCCAAACAAAGATCCTAATTCAATCTAGCACCAAGAAGGCTGCTGCAAAGATAATGGTTTATGGAAAGGAGCAGGAGGTTGGCCTAAAAAAACTGCAAATCTGGGGCTTTTTGATGGCATCGATACCCGACCGATGGAGACGCCATGCCGTTTGAAGTCCGGGATGCAGAAGACGAGGCCTACTGCGCAATGTAACAAGTGGAGAGGGTAGAGATGGAACTGGAAAATTGCATGTTTCTGGGTTTATTTTTTTCAACTTCATCTGGATCCGTTGAAACTGGAAAACCGATCCGAAGGTTCTCGATTCCGGTTCTAGTCGATTCCGGCACTGCCAACTACAACAACCGAACCGAAGTTCCCTTTCCGGTTTCGGTTCCAGTTCCGGCAATTTTTTTCATTTTCAGAACCGATCCCAGCCCTACTTCCATGCTCGGAGTTTTCCATACTTGAATTATTGGGTCCATACACGTGAGGTGCAAATGACAGTTTAATTAAATTTAAATGTACAAAGGAAAGGCTTGGTTGGTTCCCAGTATCTTATTACTCTTGTTTTTTTTTTTGTTTTTTTGTTTTGTTTTGAGAAGACAATATCTCATTACTCAATAGTTTAGGGCAAGCTCTGGAATGATTCAAAAACTAGAGAGAGAGAGAGAAGAAACGGACCACCAAGAGTAGGAGAAGATGTGGTCGAGAACAAGTAAAGAGGGTGAAGGTGAATAGCAGGCTGTGGGCTGCTAAGGCCTGGACTAACTTCAACACTCTCCGCTAGTTCATCATCAAACGACGTCATTCAAGTCGTCTTCTTCTTCTTCCTCTCAATCTAACTATATACAAGACTAGGAAATATAGAAAGGTGTCGGCTTTCTTTTCTGGGTGGGATGAGATTGTTGATAATTTTGTGGGAATTGAGAAGAGGGGTGTTTTAAGAAATTGTGGATTGTTTCTCTTTCGCTCTTTCCTGCTTTCGTTTCTTTCATAAATAAAAAAATAAATAAAAACGCATTTACTCTTTCTTTCCACCTGCTCACGGCATTCTCCTCTTCAATGGAGTCTGTGGCGACTGTAGCGGCGACTATTCGAAGCTCTCTGGCATTATAATCTCCGACGTGCACCCTTGGACTCCGACATCAGCGGCAGCACCACCTTCATCTCCAGCGAAGACCTTGCAACTGTGAGCTAACATGATCCCGGTGAGATTAACAGTGGAGGCCAGACAGCGTTGATATGGATGACAGATGTTGTAGGGGAGCTCCTCGACGGATTTGACGAAATGCGCGGGAAAGAAGTTATCGTTGTCCTCGTTGGTGGGCCGCCATGACGACAGAGTTCCAGTCGTGTCATCCTCGCTAGTATCCGAATCGAGAACTCTTCTGGAATGTTGATCTTCATTGATCTCTGGAGCCCAAATAAAAAGTTTCAATCAACGGTTCAGATCAAATAGTGGAGAATAAACGGTCCAGATCGCACCTCTTAAAAATTATTTTTTAACAAATAATTTATATGTTTTTAAGAATAATACATAAATAATTTTTAAAATTTTGAAACTGTTAAAAACCATAATAAATAACTTGTTAGAGTTATTTACCCTAAATTGGTTGACCAAGTGGATCCACATTATTACTATCACGAAATTGTCTGAATTTTGAACTGGAAGCCTAAAATGATGTACTTGTGATATCTAACGGACAGTATCTCAAGTGTACGATCTGATGACACGCTTACCCTTTGAAGCTTGTAGTGAAAAAATATAGGGTTATTAAGCCTTAATCGGTTGACCGAGTGGATCCACGTCTTTACTATCACGGAATTGTCTGAATTTTGAACCCGAAGCCTAAAATGATGTACTTGTCATATCTAATGGACAGTGTCTCAAGTGTACGATCCGATGACACCCTTGCTCTTTGAAGCTTGTAGTGAAAAAATATAGGGTTATTAAGCCTTAATCGATTGACTAAGTGGATCCACATCTTTACTATCATGGAATTGTCTGAATTTTGAACCCGAAGCCTAAAATGATGTACTTGTTATATTTAATGGAAAGTAGCTCAAGTGTATGATCCGATGACACCCTTGCTCTTTGAAGCTTGTAGTGAAAATATATAGGGTTATTAAGCCTTAATCGGTTGACCGAGTGGATCCACGTCTTTACTATCATGGAAATGTCAAAATTTTAAACCCAAAGCCTAAAATGATGTACTTGTTATATCTAACGGATAGTGTCTCAAGTGTACAATCCGATGACACTCTTGCTCTTTGAAGCTTGTACTGAAAAAATATAGGTTATTAAGCCTTAATCGGTTGACCAAGTAGATCCACGTCATTGCTATCACGAAATTGTCTGAATTTTGAACCTGAAGCCTAAAATGATGTACTTGTTATATCTAATGGACAGTGTCTCAAGTGTATGATTTGATGACACCCTTACTCTTTGAAGTTTGTAGTGAAAAAATTACGGTTATTAAGCCTTAATCGGTTGTTCGAGTATATCCACGTCTTTACTATCATGGAATTTTTTGAATTTTGAAACCGAAGCCTAAAATGATGTACTTATTATATCTAATGAACATGGTCTCAAGTGTACGATCCAATGACACCTTTGCTCTTTGAAGCTTGTAGTGAAAAAATATAAGGTTATTGAGCTTGAATTGGTTGACCGAGTGGATTGACGTCATTACTATTATGGAATTGTTTGAATTTTGAACCCGAAGCCTAAAATGATGTGCTTGTCATATTTAATGGACAATATCTTAAGTATACGATCCGATGACACCCTTGGTCTTTGAAGCTTGTAGTGAAAACATAGAGGGATATTAAGCCTTAATTGGTTGATCGAGTGGATCAACGTCATTACAAGGTGGAAAACGAATTTGAAGAAACCGACCGTCCGATGGGAAGATTGAAATGTTTTATGGTTATTGTTAATAATTCAGCCAATTTCGTATTATATTCAACTTCAATCCGCTTGACAACTATAATTACTTTTATAAATATATATATTTATATATCAAATTTCTCAAAGAGTAACCCTTTCGAGAAAAATGAAAATGAGGCAATCGACCGTTGGATGAGAGTATTGGAATAATTTATACATGTTATAAAAAATTTAGCCAATTTCGCCATAGTTTCGACTTCGATCCATTTAATCAACCGAAGTAACATATATAACCTCTTGAATGACAATGACATAACGACTATGAAACGTGCTAATTTTTTCACATGATGTCTATAAGTATGTGGTGGATACATGTGAATGACTAAAAACAAAATAAAATTTCTATTTCTATTTTGTGGACCTTAAGAAATATCAATGTGCCTACTAATCTTGTATAACTAGTAGGTCACATTTAAAGTGATGAGGACCCTTAGAAAGTGACAATATGTGGAAAATGAATTTGAAAAAATTGACCGTTTAATAGGAATATTATTGAATTTTTTTTATGGTTGTTGTTAAAAATTCAGCCAATTTCACATTCATTTTGATTTTGATTCGCTTGGTCAACTGTATTTACCTTTATAAACATAAATTTATATATCAAATTTCTCAAAGAACAACCTTATTGAGGAAAATGAAAATGGGGGAACTGACCATTGGATGATAGTATTGGAATATTATATGTACGTTGTCAAAAATTTAGTCAATTTTATCATAGTTTCGACTTTGATTGACTTAGTCAACCGAAATAACATATATAACTTTTTGGTTGAATGATGACATAAAGACCACAGATACAAGGCTTGGGACACTATAATAAAGTATACTACACAATGAGTTTGTGGAAATTTTCGGAGGTTTTTTGGCACACTAGAGATATTTTCTACAATTTTCAAAAATCTGAAGCTAGTTAAATTAGTTTAACAAAAAAAAAAATTTAGATAGTGCGATCTAGACCTTTCATCTCAGCACCTCTTAATCAGGACCGTCCGTTAATTATTATTTGGGCCTATAAATAGCCCAAGTCAGATCAGAGTCATTCGACGATCCAACCTTCGAACCGTCTGCTCAACTCGAATACCCTTGAAGACGACCCGATTTTGGAGCTCCACTTTTAGGCCACTTCACAGCGGTGCACCGGTGCTGTTAGATTTGTCTCTTCACCGCGTTATGCCTCTAGTCTCGATTTGTCCAATCTTTGGGTGAGGCAGGACAATCGAAATCCGAAATTTCGGTGGCACCAAGTCGCCGACGGTTTCTCCAAGTTTCCAGTGAGCAGGGTCACTTTTCACAGTGCATGAGGTATGAAATTTAGCTTTCTCAACGAACACTTTGGTCGGCCTCCGCCGTGTTGGGTTTTTAATTTTATTGCTCATGGTAGCTATTCTAAGTTCTGTTGGTTGGTTTCCAACTTTAGCTGTTGCTAGAAACAGTTGATGGTGAGATTTGATGCATGTTTGCCGGTGATGGATGGTAGAAGAGTTGCCGCTTCATTTGGCTGTGGTTGCGAGTTGCGACGACCCTCTTCGAAGCGGTAGAGAAGCAAGTGTGGTCATAAGTGAGGTGGAGGAGGGTGGTCGGGGAATGGGTCAGGTTTGGCCCTGGGTTTGCTGTATATTAAACAATGAGATCGATCAAGGTCAAGGACTCTTTTAAGTTCCCCAGCTGCATCACATGGGTTTGATTTTTAGTGAAAGATCAAATTTTGATTTGGAAATTGGAATTCTAATATTTGGTAGATTTGGGCCATGAACCAGAATGAAAGTTCTTGTTCTCGATCTTGATCTAATTGAACTGGGGACCCTGGGATTTTGTTAGTTATGAATTTAGGGAGTGAATGAATATGTGGATGATAATCACGCAGGGTAACAACCACTGTCCCACTGTGTTGGAGTTGATGCTGATGGTGGCCTAGTGTTGAAAAAGAGAGAGCATGGTCACCCGGTCAACATTTTCAACCGTTAGATTTCAGATTTGATATCCAATGGTCCATAATAAGCTGACATGCCCAAGCATGGCAAGCTCGGAGCATGGAAGAATTTTCGATCCCAGACGGTTGACAGTTTTGTTGAATGAAGATGTTGCAAGACGTGGCATGCTCGGACTGAACCGAACATGAATGTTCTTCAAGTATAGAATTTGGCTTCAAAGTATCCGTGTACCATAATACAGCCTGCACTATTTATTAACAAGCAGAGTCTTAATAAGCAAAAGCACCATCAGAAAGAAGAAGCAGTATTAACTAATACGGAGCAGAATTCAATTCGAGATCTCTTCATCGCAATTTATATCAGATGAAACCCAGCAAACTTCATCCTGATATGCTATCCATAGATTTAAGTTTTCAAATTTCTTGTTGAAGTTTGCAATTAATAAAAGAAGGCATGATTGTGTTTATTGGAACTTTAGAAGCACTAAACAAGTATCAGATGAGAGTGAACAAACCTTATCCTCTAACACTATCAGCTTCAAGTATGTTGTTGACTATTGACTACATTATTTTTCAATTTCACATTAGTTTATCCATTGTGTTTTGTTTACTTAGTCGTAGGTGAAAATTGGATGTAATCACTGCATAACTTTTACAAATGAATGCAAAAATTGAATCAGATGCTTTTTTTTCTTTGGTTAAAGTAGGATCGGAGAGAGTAGAGTTTCCCAACACAATTTATTAAGAGAGAAAAGGATTACAAATAGAAGAAGGGAGGACCACGGCCATGCCACTAGCCAAAAACAGAAAATCAACAGAGGTACTAGTCTCCATTCAAAAAGATGAAAAGGATAAATAAATTACAACTTAAAGAAATTTCCGGTTCAGAAGACCAAGCATGTCATGTCGACGGAGACGTCGAATAAAAGGAGGAGCCTTATCCAATCAGATACTACACATCAGGCAAATGCTGCATGACATAAGTCAAGAACCTTTATTTTCAATATTTATAATTAACAAATCAAGTTCCAATTCCAGCAAATGCGTAAACTTGCATTTGTGAGTCGATGGCTCTTCCTTCTGATGAACAGATGAACTTTATAAATTCTGTATAGTCGAAATCTTTAAGAATTGGTGGGTAGTCTTCATATACTAGCTCCTTTTGTGCTTTGATGATGTTTCCTATTGGATATGCAGATGCTGTTAAGGAATGTCGTTCTTTTTCCCCACACATCATCACCCGATGCTTCACAGAATGCATTCTGCCACTGCTCCATGCCTGCAGGCCATCATTAGTGATTGTCAAACTTTGTGTAGAACTTTTGAATCATCAGTTGTAAGTTTTGTGTGGTCAATTGCCCCATAGCAAGCTTCAGCACTCGAAATTCACAAGCACAATTTAGTAGGCTTATAAACTTGCTGAACTTATGTGACTCTACTCAAATGGGTTTGTGTCTAAAGAATTTCAATTATGAATTAGTTAAGTTATTCTGTACCATGAGGAAGTCTCCAACAACAAAGATGAAAGAGCAAGGAGATATAGGCAACTTGATCCATTGTTCATCCTTGGTTTGAACTTCAAGACCTGAAGCTTGATCAGCGAAAAGGATTGTGCCAAGAGTCTTGTCAGTGTGAGCCGGGATAGCCGTCGTGTACTCCCCTGAAGGAGGTGCCGCATACTCTTGTAATCGTAACAGTGTCTTAGATACCCTGATCAAATTTGAGGATTCTTCCAAACCATAGCTATCAAGAATCATCAAGTGAATCATATCTTTCAGCTCATCCAGCTGCTTCATCACAGAAAGGACAGTGCTGCAATTGAAACATATATAACATGAACAAACAAGCAAACAAACCAACAAATCACTACATAACCATAAATTAAGGCTGAAACATAAAATGGCAAGATAATTAAGCAAGACCATTCTATCAACCTCAACTAAAAACTATAAAGTGGAGATAAGTTAACGACAAAAGGCATCTGATAGCAAGGTAGAAAATCAGTAGAACGCTCAACACATGAGCTAGTTTTGGTAGGCAATAGATCGACCAACAATGTACATCAAGCATATATCTTGAATATAGTCAACTCAACATGAATGAGATTAATAACTTACCAAAACTGGTCATGAGACCATATTTCTTCTGTGAAGCTTCTAAGGGATTCATAGTTGGATGCTTCCATAAAGCCAAAGCCTTCATACAAGGGAAGAAAGTCACTCGGTCCAACGTAACCCTGGTAACGGTTTGGATTAAGGTTGTTCTTCTTTGTCTCAAGTGGAAGGCTGTAAAGTTTCCTTGAAGCTGAGAGGGCTTCGGCTTTTGACTGCGGAGGTATCTTATTATACACAATTTCGAAGCAACCATAATTTTCACAAGCCTCTCGAACCTTCTTGCACAGATGGTACCACTCATTAGTTCCTCGGTCCACTTCAAGTGAATTCATTGTGAATTCTATTGCCGGAATCTGGTATTGAGAATCTGACCCCATTTCTCCACTTCTCAAGCACTTCCAACGAATTGGTTCTTTCTCTGTACTTCGGTACTGTATTTAGTGATGAATCTTTTGTACTTTGAGAGGGTTTTATTTATATTGCAAGGTTCTTGAAGTGAGAATGACATAAAAATATTCCCTCGTGTATTGCACCACGGTTGTTGAAGTGACAATGTTATAAAAATAAATACCACTTCCCTTGTGTATTGTACTGTTGTTGAAGTGACAATGAAATAAAATCAAATACCATATCCTTACTTGGAATGTTTATTTGCTTGGAATGAAAAATAGTCATAAATTGGAAATAATTAGAATGCGAGAAGAAAAAATCAGTGTTGATTCCGGAGGCTTTGATTTCTAAACTCATCTCTCCACATGCTTACTAACAGCGTGGGCTAAAACTACAACAATACACTCCGCATGGCATACTCTCCAAAGTTCATAACTTGATGATTACAAATTTGGGTGACTTAGCCCGGACACACCACAAGTCATAAGTATTCACCCCATTGCAAATCCATGGAATACAAATTTTGTCCTCCACTCAAGTTTACCATCTCTCACATGAGTACCAATAGGACAACTATTATCAGAACAATCAACATAAGTACCAAACAATACCCTTACGTGAAGTTTTCATACAAAATATCGAGGGATGGAGACCACTTAACCTTGTTCAAGCTTAAGAGAAAGTGCCGGACTACATTTTTATTCAGCCTAGTCAAGAGGTGCTTATTTTTGTTGGTGATATTGAAGAGAAGCAACTGTAGATGTGGTGAATACAACGTTGCTTGTATGAAGAAATTCAGTTGGAGTCATCTAATTTTGATCAAGCGAGTTCCTTTTTGCAAGTTCAAGTTTGGCTTAGGCTTCATTCCTATTCGCAATTAGTACCATTTAGCGTTTGGAGGAGACTTCCGGTGATAAAATCAAGATTTTTAGTTAACATAAGCCAAGGTAGAGATTATTGGTTTATGGCTTAAATTAATAAGCCCATCAATTATCTTTTGTACTAAGCCTACATAATTAACCTAATCCGATTAGATTTTGGAGTTTACCTCATGCACATAGAAATATATATATATATATATATATATAATTTCATCGCCAATTAAGGTGTAAGAAAGAAAAGAAAGAGCTGCAGCTTTGGATTCTATAAAAAAATTACCTTATAGTTTGTTGTGTGCTTTTGTTCTTGTGAGCGAAAATATATATTAGTGTATTTTCATGTGTAATTGGGATTTGAGTTTGAGTGTTATTGTAATCTTCTTTTGATATTAGTGGAATCTTCTTACCGTTTTCACATGTGGATGTAACCCTTTGATTTTGGGGTGAACCACATAAATTTTTGGTCTTTTGGATTTTCCTATTCATTTATCTTTTTTATATTTTGATACTTGATAATAGTTTGACACTTCTGCACAATAGGTTTTCCAATAATATCGATAGATCCATAAAAAATTCAAAATTTAGTTTAACAAAAATGACAGGGAAATAATCATATCCAGTAAGGCATTTCTTTTTGTTCCTAAATTTATGAACAGATGTTCTAATTAGTACTCCAAAAGTCTATTATTAGAAAATTTTTGATATGATGAGAAGGATGGAGCTTGATTAATGAATTCAACTCGTTAAGGAAGGAGAGTCTAACTGATAACGTAAATCTACGAGACGTGTGATTTGTTACCATATGGTATTAATTAAGTAACCTCTCTCGCACATAATTATCAGGTTGATCAAACCTAGGTTATTAAATTCGGAAACAAATAACTCCTAGTTCAAAATCTGTACTAACTACAGACATGCCCAAGTCCATATTCATAATTGATCCGCTTTAATGTGGACTTGAAGGCGTTACAAAAATTTGCGACCAGATGAACGAAAAAGTAACACAATATTATAGAGGGCGCTGCATTTCCACCGGAGAACTTTATATACGTATGTGACTTTGTGCATGTAACCTTATGCAAAACAGCTAGAACAGAAGAGAACTTTTTGTAAATGATTTATCAAATATAATGCCGTCATGCATCATATCGTTTGTAATAAACAATAAAATGTACTAGCTCGTTAGTTCCATTTTTATTTGACTTCAAGCTTTATAATTGTTATAACTTATGCATGATTAGTATATAAGAGTAGCTCATGGTATTGGTGTTGTTCGCTCACCCAGACAGAGATATATGTCTCTTTGCATCAAAAAAAGTAATAATATATCGTTGTTGTTTTATTTTCCATATATACTCAGCATCCAGCATTATTTAAAGAGATTGATTCAAATATTTTTTTCAACCTTTATAATTTCTAACTTTTTAATCTTCGTGTCAATTTCAAAGAAAATTAATAATACTTGCGTTATGCACAAGAATGACATCAACAAATCAAAAAGTGATCCATATTTTATAGAAAAAAGGGTCAAATTAATATATAAATGATCAATTTCATGTACGACTTTGAGATTTAAAATTGCATATGATTACCTATTTTTTGTCGATTAGGGCTAATGATGCATGCTTTCATTGTTTATGTTTTACAATAGCATTAGTTACGTACTGTATTTGAATTATGAGATTTCTGATATTATAAACAACTATATCAAATAGTACATGGAAAGAAAAAAATAAGAGTAATGTGAATATCCTCTAGAAACCACTGTAGGACATGTGAATATCGATGGGACCATGAATGATACATATACGAGAAGTTCTTAGGTGGGGCTGCCACGTGGTGAGGTAGTGCGGCCCTCCAATCACTGCTTAGCAGGAGGGTATTTTGGGTATTTTATTTTGAAAAGTAAGGACAATTTTGGGAAAAAAAAAGAAAAATTCTTGGGTTTTGATTGGAGGGCCGCACTGCCCCACCACGTGGCAGCCCCTACCCAAGAATTTCTCTACATATACATCTATTAAGACTGACATAGAAGCAAACACCACGTCTCTCTTGCATAAAAAAAAGTAATAATATATCGTTGTTATTTTATCTTCTGTATATGCTCAGCATCCAGCATTATTTAGAGAGATTGATTCAAATATTTTAGTTTAATCTTTATGGTTTCTAACTTTTTAATTTTCGTGTCAATTTCAAAGAAAATTAATAATACTTACGTTATGCACAAAAATGACATCAACAAATCAAAAAGTGATACATATTTTATAGAAAAAAGGGTTAAATTGATGTATAAATGATCAATTTAATTTCATGTACGACTTTGAGATTTAAAATTGCATATGATTACTCATTTTCTGTTCATTAGGGCTGATGATGCATGCATTCGTTGTTTATGTTCTACAATAGCATTAATTACGTACTGAATTTGAATTATGAGATTTCTGATATTATAAACAACTATATCAGATAGTACATGGAAAGAAAAAAAAGTAATGTGAATATCCTCTAGAAACCACCGTAGGACATATGAATATTGATGGGACCATGAATGATACGATGTAAAGACTGATATAGAAACAAAACAACAACCCACCCACCCCCCTCTCGTCTCCCAAAAAAAGAAAAATCAATAGTATATTGTAATTGTATAAGAGGAGAACGACGTACTAATATTTTGTCTAAAATACTAATTTATTGTACTGTATTCAATCATCCAAGTACAGTAGGACGGGAAGCGGATTTAGGACCACCAATTATACAGTAAATCTCAATCTCAATCTCTCTCTCTCTCTCTCTCTATATATATATATATATATATAGATATATATATATATATATATATATATCACGCGGGGTCCTAAAATGGTCCTGCGCAACCTTCTGTTATTACAATGATTGGGGTGGTGGGGGGGGGGGGGGGGGGAACGACTACTCATTACTCAATATATATTACAATAATAAACCAGATAATGGAAATTCCTTCCACCTTAATCTGTTTTCTACCAGATCGAATCTTTCAGTCTAGGTTAACTCGGTATATTTCTTATACATATGCACGTATGGTTTTTGTGTATATGTATGGGGGCTTCAATTTGTCACTATACACTCATGATTGTCATAAACAATAATTAGTATTTGCATGAATGGAAGTTGCGAAACTATGAAGTTAGTAGTTGTGCTTTCTTTTTCTCCATATAGCAATAGCAGGTTCTATAATTTGTTGGACGTATTTTTCGTATAAGATTCCCAATATTTTATTTATTTAATTAAGGAAAAATTCACCAACGGTATCTGGACACTTAAGAGATTTTCAGAATGATACCTAAACTTACAAAGTTATCAATGTGATACCTGTTTGAACCCAAGATTGGGAGCCAAACAATACCTGAACTCATTTTTTCGTATCAACGTCGTATCTACGACCAATTTCCGTCACAGAGCCGTTAAATTTTACAGGAAAAATTCACTAACGGTGTTTGGACACTTAGGGGACTTTCAGAATCATACTTGAACTTACAAAGTTATCAATGTGATACCTGAACTTATTTTTTCGTATCAACGTCGTACCTACGACCAATTTCTCTCACGGAGCCGTTAAATTTTGCGCGTGCGATGCACGTGAGTCACTTAATGAAGACAAAAAGACTGCTTTACCCTTCAAAGTTTTTTTTTCCCTTTTTTCTTTTTTTCTTTCTTTCTTCTTCTTCTTTTTTGGTTTCTTTATTCTTTGTTTCTCTCCTTGTCAACACCACCGCTTTCGGAGAACCCACCATTGAATATGCAAGAAGAAAAATGGGGGAGAGCCACAACAACCTCCACCACCGCGCAACGATGTCGTCCTTCGTTGCTTCTCGATTGAGTTTGGGGATAAGGACTGCTTCTTCCTCCACCGCCAGCGAAATCGTGGAGGCTCGAGGCCACATTCTAACAGTCATTGGCCGGAAGGACCGCCATAGCAAGGTTTGCACCACCAAAGGCCCCAGGGACCATCGCGTCTGGCTCGTCGCTCACACCGTCATTCAATTCTACGACATGCAGGACCAACTTGGATACGACCAGCCTAGCAAGGCCGTCGATTGGCTAATCAAGAAAGCCAAGGCCTCAATTGACGAGCTCGAGCTAGCTGTCGCCGTGGAACCTGAACTAAATTTCTGTTCAGACAACATTTTCTCTGACGGTGCCGATATCCGCAGCGCAGGACATGCAGAACGTGAGCCTCCATTTCTTGATGGTGGAGGCTCTGAGTTCTTTGTCTGCTAATCGGCGAGGCTCAATGGTGGGTAGCAGCGGAGTAGCGGAGCTGATGAACCAGAATAGTTTGAATTTTCTGCAGGTGAGGATGGTGTGGAGGCCGAAGTTGTTAATCTTTGTCGAAGTTGGGCAAGAGGCCGAAGTTGTCCACTAAATCAATGAAGTTGCAGGTGAGGATGGTGTGGAGGTGGTGTTGGATGTCGGGAACGACGGAGAGGATGGAGGGGTGGGATTGGAGCTGTGATTTAAGAGTGGAGGGCTGGCGGGGTTTGAGTTTCTGATCAATGGTGTATAAAAGGGGGTTGGAGGAGAGAACGAGAGTGGTGGTGACCAAGGCATTGGCGGCGGCGGCGGGGATGAACTCGGAGTGAGAGGTGAAGCCTCAGTGCACAATTTCAATTTGCTGTAGGATTTGAAGTTGGGGTAACCAGAAACATCTATGGTGCATGAAGGTGGATTGAGATGCAGATGCGGTGTTTGATCGGCGATCGACGGTGGGAATCAGACGAGCAAGATGATTTGAATCTTGATGATTCAAATCAGGGGAAGAAGAAACCAGAAAAGAAGAAGTAGAAAGAAAGAAAGAAAGAAAAGAAAATAAGAGAAAAATTTGAGGGAAAATCAGTCCTTTTGTCTTCATTAAGTGACTCGCGTGCATCACATGTGCAAAATTAGGAAAAATTCACCAACGGTGTCTGGACACTTAGGGGACTTTCAAAATGATACCTGAACTTACAAAGTTATCAATGTGATGCCTGGACTCATTTTTTCGTATCAACGTCGTACCTATGACCAATTACCGTGACTCACGTGCATCCCACGTGCAAAATTAAAGGTTCCGTGACGAAAATTGATCGTAGGTACGACGTTGACATGAAAAAATGAGTCTAGGTATCACATTGATAACTTTGTAAGTTCAGGTATCATTCTGAAAGTCCCCTAAGTGTTTAGACACCGTTGGTGAATTTTTTCCTATTTATTATATCAATAACTAAGAATTACAAGTCTTATGTGAGTTGAACTCACGACCTCTCAATTATGAAGGAATACGTTGACAATACATTAGTCCATTTAGAAATTAAATAAATCATTTAATACAATGGTAGAGTAACTTGACTTGATATAGGGCTAGTTTATGATTGTACTATGATGTTCTACTACTATAGCGTCTAGTATTGATACACTGATATACTCGTTTTAACGTACGTTACTTTTCCTTGAAAAATTATGATACTAGAAAGCTGCAAAGAGCTGTAGTTGATTATTTGTAAAACCAATTAACATCGATCATAGACAGACAGATATTTGAGAATAGATGAGGTTGAGATTTAAAAAGGAAGAAGGTATTGAAAAAATGGTAGGTTTTATTCGAAGTATAGTAGGGTTGATAGTGGACTAAAGCAGTACCATGGATCAAATATTCAAAATAGCTAAACAGACCATGGTCATGTACTGCAAAGCAAAAGAGTATAAGATACATCAGTTGCCTTTGGAAATTAAAGGTCTTAAAGGAAAATGCAAATGATAACCCAAAGAGTAGTGCAAACCAGCCAATGAGGTTTGGCCAGTTGGTAAGGACGGACTACTGGTGGAACCCCCACTCGAGTTCGATCCCCGCTGCCAACAGACCTCATTGATTAGTGATCTATAAATCCCCTGTAGAAATCCATACCTATGGGATGTGAGACAGGCACGTGCCATATGTAAGTTCTTCAGGTTTGAGGTTGCAGGCTTGCCCCCGGCAATGGTTGTGTGGTGTAATCAAACTCTCACCTAAACTTTATTGTAACATAAAAAAAAAAAATAGAGTAGTGCAAACCCTACAGGTCTACAGGAAATAGTGCAACAACTGCCAACATATCTCAAACCGAAATAATCTCTCACAACTTTTTTAATAAATTTTAGTGTTCATCGTTAATAGAAGAAAAATCACTCATTAGATTTTCTTCGCTTCATACCTTAATTAGTACTAATCAAGGTTAATTAGTTGGTTTAGTGCAATCTGCATGCTTAAGCCTCTAGTGCTGTCCAGCTGTGCCACACGTGGCACACTCTCTTACAATCTGGAAATGTATATAAATAGCTCACCACCTATTGTAACAGTGTTGTACAATTCTCCAAAATTTGTTAGTGAAAATATCTCATTTTCTCTCTTTCGTTTCTCTCTCACTTTTTCTAAGCTCAGCAGTGGTGACGTATCCAAAAGATAACTATATTAATTACTAATAAACATCATTATAAATAGCACAGGTTTTCCAATATGTTGCCACCAGAATATAAAAATTCGGTGACACTTAGGTTTACCCAGCCACTATTCCACTAAGCGGCACCGATCATTTGATCATATAAGGAATTCACTACCAACCCAGAGAGACACGCTACTACCACTAGAAGGTCGTGGCCATTTTCCAATGCAAAAAAGCCATTGCCTAGCTAGAGCAGATAATGTACACAAGATGCATAGACCGGGACCAAGCCCACTACGTCTTATCAAATATTGGTAGCAACTTATTAACTCAACTACTACCAAGTAAACATAAAATTAATTAAGATCTTTAGTATTAAAAGAAAAAAACCCAATGGGTTATTTAAAAAAAAAAAAACAATGGACATAGAGTAATACTCCAAGCCCACCTTCGGATTAAGGCCACAAGAGCTCAAACCTTGAACCCAGCCCAAAAGGAATGTTGCACAGGTAACCCCACTACCATTATCGTACCCCTAAGACCATATCGCCGCCCTCGCCTACAAACCTTGACCACCATCGGTAGAGCACCAGTAAATCTCCTCTCCACAAATCCTCGTGAGCCCAGACTGGAGAGCAAACCCAGCACGGTAACTCCTACCGCCGCCCTCTACTGCACGATTCAAAACCAAGCCACACCCAATCTCCACTGGATTTTCAACAAACTCTGAATGTATCCGATCCTAGACTAGAAATCTAGATTGGGTTCGCACCTAGCCATACTGCCTCTCACCACCATCTGCCGCAAATCCACTACATGTGCAAACATCATCGTCAACTGAAAATGAGGGAAAAGAAACCCTCCCAGCCCCAATATCTAATTGCCTGCTTGGGGGCCCATTCTAAGGCCCTGAATGGCATTGTTGCTCAAAGCTTGTGAGATTAAGGCAGAAAAGCCTTCACTATAGAAAAAATAAATATATAATATGATAGACGGTCACCTTGTCTTATTCCTCTTGTTCGCACAATTGGTAAAGTTGGTTCTTCTTGTACTAAGAAGAGTAACACACATACATCACACTTTCATAACCATCTGTATCCACCGAGGTGCAAAACCTACCTTTGTTAAAAATACCTGAAGAGAGGTATTCTAATTTGTCATAAGCTTTACTTATATCCAATTTTAGAGAAAAGAAACCTTTTTCTTATTGCCTAAGCTTGTAAATGAAATGTGTAACCTCATTTGCCATAAATATCCATTCAACACAACATGGGTCATTGAAAGGATCTCGGAGACCCACCAAACCACGAAAGCCAGGATCTTTCAGAAAATGGATTCCTATTCGAAGAGTGCATAACCGCATGAATAAGCTCACACTAACCCGTCAATTTGAGATACAATTCAGGATTTTCCTTGGGAGGTATCGGGAAGGAATTGGAATGTAATAATATAGATTTATATAGATACATTTATATCATATAGATACATTTATACAGATACAGAAAAAAGGTTCTTTATTGCTTCAAACGTGTACCTACAGGATAGGGATAGAGAAAGAGGAAAAACCGATTGTTAGAAATTGACCCACTTGGTACATAGACACTATGCAAGGGAGAAATCATATCCTGCAACCATACTTTTAATCTGTTAGAGAGGGCAAGGGCATGACAACCTTTTTCTTGGGGCTTATAGAAACCACCTATAAACCCTAATCTTCTCATGATCGAATTAATCAGGGCTTGCTGTCCAAAGGTTTCAGAGAGAAAGATGACGCTCGACATTCTCACATGAACCATATCAATGAGGGCTTGTTGTGTTACTATGTTGACAATCCCTCTACAGTGCCATACTAGAATGTTTTCTTGAAGCATTTTAGAGACTGGTGTTGCCGGTCAAGGCTTCCGACTTTCATGGTAGTGTAGGGAGTGATGGTGACCTAAGGGTTTCTTATTCTTATTATTCATATTACTTGTTTTTTGTAGTTTATGAATAAATTTAAGCTACTTTCGTTTATTCAAAAGATGATATAAATTCAAACTAGCTAATACTCTGACGCCCCGAATTTCGAATAAAGATATTTAAAACCGAAACGCGAAAAGCATAATGTGATGACCTGGATTTTTGTTATTTAATTTTGATAATTAATAATGGACCAGTTGTACGAATAATTTTTATTGTGTTTTATTCATAAGTTTTATGTGAAGTGGAATGGTTTCGTACATCATAATTATTCAAATATCACAGTTTAGGAGGTCGTGTGAAGTTTTACCTTTTATATGTTGGGATTATTAGAAAAATTCATTCACGAAAGTTATTAAGCGCGTCGATACGAGTTCGTGGACATGCGTCAGAGTTCGTATGTGAAAGTTATGGCTTTCAAAAGAAGTTTTCGTTTTAATATAAATAGAGGAAATCAGAAATTAATTTCATAATTTCACTTTCCTTTTCCGGAAAGCTTTTACTCTCTCTCTTCTCTCTCGGTCGACTGCTTCAGAATCAAATAATTCTGCCTAACCCGACCAGACTTTTCAGGCGGTCTCCAATGGTGAAACTTTCCAGACTGGCTCGTCTCCACCGTGCACTCCTCCCTCTGGTGTCCTCTAGCAGCAATTCTCAACCACGGATGTGCTAGAAGGCAGCGAAGTTTCGTGAATTCGGACCCGGTCGGAAAACATAGTTCCGACGACGGCACGGCTTCAAGCTTCATACTTTGAGTTCGTAGCAGCCTCCTGGCTCGATCTGTGATGGTTGTTTGGATCGATTTACGTGGAACTCGATTCAACTCAGATTGAATAGTAATCCACAACTTGCAAGGTAGTTTTCAACCTTTTATGCTTAGTTTCTGACTTCGAGCTAGTTATGAAAATTGACAAGCATGCTTAGATGAACAACTTTGATGTTGGGAGTTTTGTGAAATATTGAGTTTTGACTGACGGCGGTGCGCCACTGCCTGTGGTAGCATTTCGGCCATGTAAGGCCATCTTCAACTGAAATGGCTAACAATAGCCCCCAGGCTAAATTTTAGCCCAGAATTCTATACTATTCATTGATCTGACATCAACCTTCTCCAACCTGTTAAGACTAAATTATAGCCCTAAAATATATTTTTATATTTTGGATATGTTATATGTGTGTGTGTGTGTGTGTGTGTGTGTCCTTATTTTTTTTAAGTCAATTGACTTATAGTAATTGAAATCATTTTTATGATAAAAAAAATATTTTTTTGGTTGTATTTTATTTGTTTAAGATAATTAAAAATATCTTTAGCTGATTTTGAAATGGAATAAAACTAATTTCGAAATGGAATCAAGCTGATTTCTAAATGAAATAAAGTTGAATTCAAAATGAAATCATATTTTTAATATTTATTTTATTCATGACAAAAGCAACAACTATTTATATATAAAAAAAACCAACGGCTAGCTGACGTCAGCAATAACTGATGTCATGCTTATGTCACATTCCACTCCCAATTCGTGGGCTACAACTTTCAGATCCAATTGTTTTAAAGGGCCAAAGGGGAATCTTGAGGGCTAAATTTAGCCCTTTACACTCACCTATAGCCCTAGCCCTAAAATTTAACACTTTGACCCTTAACTTGTTGGGTTGGAGTTGGATTGAGCTAAAAAATGCCCCTTTAGCACTTTGTCTTCTTGGGTATGAGGTGGCCTAAGGGACTGTTTCTGGAATTAAATATCTTCTACTCGTCGATACGAGCATTTTGATATATTATACGTAAATTTTGGAGTTCGTATGAAATTGTCATGATTTTTACGGTTTCACATCGGTCGATTTATTCGATCCATGAGGATTTCAGCATCCGATCGACTTGTGGTTTGGACACATTGATCGGGGAAGTGTTCCGGAGACTTTGGGAGGTCTCATAAGTGGTTTTGCCTCAATTGGCGTTACTTTGATATTTTAGTTCGATTTGGGGATTCAAACTTTTTTACACATATTTTTACACTTCTTTTTAGCCATTAGATTTGAGTACTTTTAATGGTCTTAATTCATTATAAACATGATGTGGTAAATCACATGGAAGTAATTATATAAATATTTTTTTCACATAAAAAATAGATAAACTCCAATTAAACTAAATTTAGAAGGAAAATCAAAAACCAAAAAATAGAGGATGAACGTCTTTCTTCTTTTTTCTGGGAAATGTTAAAGATTGAGAGACCTTGCTGCTTTTCTTTCAGCACCATCTCACCTTTTCCTTAAGTTGAACAATACACTTTTTTGTTTTTTGAATGATACCTTATTGATTTCATTTCATATAGGTTTCACACGATTTGCTACAAAAAATCTTCTCACCCAAATCATTTCATCTTACTACAATTTGTGCTGTAAAAATCCATCGTCCGATAGTCCCCTTCTTTATTCCATCAAGTTAGTATTAGTAATTGTACAACAAGTTTTTAGATCTCTCTTCTTCTCAGGTCTTCAATTGTTTTCATACACCTCTTCTTTGTTTTAGGCAAAAATCACAACCTATCATTCGATCTAGATCTAGATGAAGAAGATTGAGTGGTTTTTCTATTTCTCAATCTACAAAATCTTACGGGTTCCGCAGTTGAAATATATCTAACAATTACATAATTATTTCTACTACAATTAACGTGGAGAATATACAATTGGAGATTTGGAGGGAGAGAGAGAGATTATGCCTCTTTTTCTTTTTGCGTGAAGAAGAAGATGACATTGATCTTCTAATTTGATTTGATTTTCTATATAAAATAATTTTAATTTAAGTTTCTGTTTTTTTTTCTTTTGAAAAATATAATTGTTTTCACGTCATTTGCCACATCATACTTGAAAGAAATGAAGACCATTCAAAGCATTTAAATATAATATCTAAAGAGAAGTATAAAAATATGTGTAAAATAAAGTGTCCCAGAAACCGGACCCTATATAAGTTATATTTTATTTTGTCACTTTTAATGTGGATATCCACTCTCCAACAAAGAAAAGAAAGGAATAAATAAAAAAATGGCTAACTCAATTTGCTACCTTGTATATTAGAGTGAATATCAGTTAAGTCTTTGTATTTCTAATTTTATCATATACGGCCATATGTTTGTCAATTTAATTAGTCTAATACAAACTATGAATTTTAACAATTAAGTGAACGTGGATTAAGGAGGAGTCCATTCTTTTGGCATCTTGGTGATGACTATCAACCGGCCCCTTTAAAAATTTTACAGTTGGCCAACTGATCTACCCGTTGTTGTGTAATGTATGAAAGAAAAGGATAATCTTGGGTTTTGATAGGAAGCAAGAAGCCAAACTACATTTTTGTTGTACCCTTGTTCTTGGTACTTTTCTTTGTGAAATGTTCTAACATTCAAATAAACAAAGTAAATATGTACTGCCATAAAGTGTTCAAGTTAGTTTAGAGATTTATCGTACGTATTCCTCTCAATTATAATATATATATATATATATATATATATATAAGCCCTATATTTTAAGCAGACATGTATCACATTTGAGAACCATATATTCTAGCGGGCTAGCAAAGCTCGAACTTCATGTGTCATGGATGGACCATCAATATTAATACTTGAAATGGTGTATCACAATTGAGAATTTATACTTGGGATATTGAATCAATACCCAAATTTAGGCTAATATACTCCCACTTACTCCAGTAAGAGTTTTTTATTCTCATTTATCCAATTTAACATTTAATGACAATTTTACCCACTCAATTAAACTCAAAGTCATCGATCTCTCTCTTCTCTCTCAGATCCCAGACTCTCTCTCCCCTCAACGCTGTCATCGAGGCCCAGCCACCTAAATCGCGCCGTCGTTAAGGTCCAGCCACCGGAATTGCGCCGTCGTCGAAGAGTCACAAATCTTCCAGCTCCCACTTCAATCCAATAGTGGTATGGACATAATCAATCAAGTACTGCATCCCTTAACCGGGGAGTACGAATCAGCAGCCGCTATCGCCACCTCATTCACTGCCGGCAGCTGTGAAGTCACAACTTGCACCGTCGTGTCCGATAAAATGTCTGGCACATCACTGAATACCCCAATCTTATCCACCCCTCCCCCACCCACCATCGACATGTTTCAAGCAAACCCGAATCAGGCCGGTGACGAAAGCAGAGCATATGAAATCTTCGGATTCTGAGCAAACCCGCCAAAGCCTGAAACTTTATTATCCAAATTGAAGAGCTGCTTTTGGGTGAGGAAATGATTGGTATTTGGGGAAGGAGAAGGTACCGAAACGACATCGTCATTGTGGAGAATGGGAGAGATGCAGGGATGGTGGCATGGTGCTGTTTTTGCCGAGCTATGATGCTCGCTCTGGACGAAAGGCCTTGCCAGTAAGCCATGGGAGGCGTATAGTAATCTCGAATAGGGTGGGTGAAAAATTGAATCTTTAAATCCTAATAATATGATTATTGTGGCAAATCTTCCGACTCTCGAAGGGGCAATAATATCTTCATTGGTGGCAATAAAATGTTTACTGGGAGACAATAATATATCTATTGCTGCCAATACTATGATTATTGAGGAGCAGTAAAATGTTTATTGGGAGACAATAATATGATTATTGGACGACAATAATATGTTTATTGGGTAATAATAAGATTATTTATTTAGATAAACCTATTAAAACTTTCAAAATTAAAAACATCTTCATTTTTCACTAATTATTGATCCCTAATAAACTTGTTATTTGGGGACAATAATATAATTATTGGGGGCCAATAATATGATTATTGGGGGGGGGGGGGGAATAATATGGTTACTGGGTATTATGAGAGGGCAATAAATTCAGACGTCGCTAGATTCCCGTCACTGGTCGTCAGATTCCGGTCATCGGTCACTGGAGTCCCGCAAGGTCTCCGATGATTTTTCTCTCTAAGAGACAAAGAATGAGAGGGTCAAAATGTCCTAAAAATAAATAAAAAGAAATAAAAAAATAATTAATTGGGTATTAGGGAAATGTCTTAGAGAGTTTTGGTAAATGGGCAATCTCTTAAAGTGTTTGGGTAAGTGGGTAATTTTTATGTTAAAATTGTGTAAATGGTCATTATCCCTTTATACTTTAGCTGGTTAGCAAAGCTCCAACTTCATCTGTCATGGGTGTGTGTGTTTGGTAGGGTGGTAAGACTTTGGTCTCATATATAAAAGGTCAAGAGTTCGAGCCCCATCAAGGGTAGGAATGGGGTGGGGTCTAAAAAAAAAAAAAAAAAAAACTTCATGTATCATGCATGGACCACCAATATTTATTGAAATGGTGTATCATTATATATTTTAGCTGGTTAACAAAGCTCCAAATTCATGTGTCATGCATGGACCATTAATATTAATACTTGAGATGGTCTTAATCAGAAAAGATGTTATATTGAATAGTGTAATTGGATTCCTATTAAAAATGAAGGGTCCCTTATTTGATAATGTAATATCCTGAAAATTTGTTATTAATTCCTAAATACTTCGGGAATTATTAAAGTTTCGTTGATCCGATTTCGTGATTTGAGGATAGAGCGGAAATTATTTCGAACTATTATTTGCTCGAAATGTTTTGATTCATGAGTTGAATTTTTATACGTAAAGATTTTGTAGAAACTTCCTTCAAGAAAGTTGTAGAGCACATCGATACGAATTCGTGGATATATAGATCACAGAAATCGGAGTTCGTATGAGAAAGTTATGATCGATTTAAAAGTTGAGAAATTTCTATAAATAGCAAAAAAATCCAAGATTAATTCATAAATCCCAAATATTTCAGTTTTTGTGTTTTGGCCCCCGACTATTCTCTATTCTCTCTACCTGAGCCCTATTGCCTCCTCCACTTCGTCCAGCCATTTCTCCATAATCTGGCCACCTTTTGCTTCGATTCCAACTAGGTTTCTCCTCGTCTTGATCCCCTCTACAGGTCTGTGGTGGTGGTTTGTTGTGGGAAGCACCGTAGATGGTGCTACAAGGGCAGAAAACCACAGGATCGAGTCAGAAATCGCCTCCCTTTCACCGGCCGATATCTTCCACGTTCGGCCACCAATCGACTTGATTGTACAAGAGATTCGCCTTGTGCTCGCTTTCAGCTTTACAAAAGACATCGAAGAGAGATACAAGCCGTGGAGCACACTGCAAGGCCGAGAAGCCACACGATAGAGCTGCGAATCTCCTCCCGTAGCCACTCTTCATTCTCCCAGCTCCGACCACCTTTGGCCATGATTCAAAAAGGGATTCTGTACTTCAAGGGATGTAGATCATTTGCCCCAAGGTAGGTTGCATCGAATCGATATGTGGAGATCAAATTGAATCGATTTCAAAACTAGGGTTCATTGGATTTCTGTGGCTTCAAAGGTAAAATTCAACTTATTGCCTTATATTCTGAATTTGATGTAGTTATGAAAGTTATAATTAAAGTTGAGATGAAGAACTTTCATGTTGGAAGTTTTATCAAATTTTGACTTTGGATGGGTGGCGGCACCGCCACTGTGGTGGCATTTTTCGGCCAACTCCGGCTACCCCACGAACAGTTTCTGTCCATTTTGTGTTCTACGTGTCGATACGATCGTTTGCATATGTATATATATATATATATATATATAGGATTCTTCTCAAGTAAAGATGTCCTTACCTAAGGTTTAGGTACGGATTTGGTGTTTTCACCCACTTTCCGATCACATTTTCACATCTTAACCGTTTAGTTTTTAGAGCCTAATGTATAGATCCCCCTGCAAAATTTCAGCCAATTGGGTGATCATTAAGGCATCCAAAACTACAATTTACACGAACGGACCGAATCTGTCGAACCGGAACCGTTCGTATTTATAATGGTAAATTACAGTTTTGGATGCCTTAACGATCACCAAATTGGCTGAAAATTTACAGAGGTGATATTTACATTAGGACCTAAAAACTGAACGGTTAAGATGTGAAAATGTGATCGGAAAGTAGGGTGAAAATCGGAAATCCGTACCTAAGAAAAACTAAGGACATCCTTAGTGTAGCCGGACTGTGTATATATATATATATATAATTTATAAATTTTGGATATCGTATGATTAAGTTGTGAATTTTTCGGTTTTCGATGGTTTCGGTTTCGATCCGTGAGGATCCGGCCGTCCAATCGACTTGTAGTTTTGATACTTTGTTCGTATAAGTATTCCAGAGACCTTGGATAGTCTCGGATGTAGTTTCACCTCGATTGACTTTATTTTTGGGATTTTAGTACAAATGGGGGTTCAACACTTAATTGTTTTCGATTCGTGTACTAAGTGGTAACGTACATTCCTTAGGTAATTGATGGAGACTAGTCGATACCTTATCTCTGTGGTAAGAGAAGATGCAACTGGATTTTGAGGTGAGTAAATCCCATGTAGTTCATTTACGAACCGAGTTATGTAAGACTCGAAATTAATTGATAAATTGTAAATCATTTTCATAAATGAAGATTTGTTTTCAACTGATATGAACTTGATATATTTCACGTGGAAATATATATATCTTGGTGGAATTGGGCGTTTGTTTACTTTGTTGCGTGAAGTGGTTTGAGGAAAATAAATGAAATTGGAAAGGAAGATAGTTTTGTCGGATTGAGCATTAAATTATGTGAATACGATTTTGATTATGGTTTTAAGATGAGAACATATTACTTTGGAAATGACTTCATCATTGTTTGATGTTGTTAGAAATGTGGAAACGATATTATGTGACAACCTGTGTGGTGACCTGTGTGGTGATCTGTGTGATGACTTGCGTGATGATTTTGTGTAAATGATGTGGGTTGTTGTGAGATGGTTTATTAGAAGTTGATCGGTGATCATCGACTTTGGTGTTGATCATGAGTGATCATCGACTCTAGTGTGAGTTGTTTGACTTCTATATCTATTGTTCGATTTTAAATATAATCTTCTGAACTAAGTTATATGCATGAGCTGTTATGATTTGAATTGTGTGAATTTGGTGATCTCCTGAACTAAATTTCTATGCAGGGATTATTAATCTTTATCTAGTATGATTGGATGTTTGGTTATGTTTGTGGAGTTAAATGTTGTTGCTTTAATTATCTCACGAGCTGAGAAATTATAAGTATGCGTGACGTGAATCATTTTATTTGAGTTTACTCATACGAGCATAAAAAGCTTATCGGGTTTGTTGTTTCAACCTAGTGCACTATTCTATGGTGTAGGATTTATTGTGCAGGTAAGAATATCGATTAATCGTCATTAAAGCTAAGACGTACTTTCTGTAACTTGGACGTAGAAGTGTTTTGGTTTTAGTCTTCCTCTATATATATAGAGTTCGTGAGCGTATTTACTTACTGAATTGTAACTCAGTTTAATTTGTAGACTTTTTATAATTTCGGGAAGTTAGTTATGTTATCGCGTTTCAGATTCGAATATCCTTATTCGAAAATTCGGCGCTTGACAGATAACTTAAAACTTTAGCAATTGTAGAAAAACATATTACGTGATAACGTGCTACCATTCATAAAATTTGTACATATCCCCAATGCTTTTATATTGCTTAAGTACTACCATAAGCAGTTTATGCAGACCGAGTTGTATAAATAGATGGACAACAGGTGAATTATCACAAATCCACTCTTTTCTTTTCTTCTAATGTTTCTTCATCAATCAAAAGAGACATTTCAGATTGCATTGGTGTACAACATAAATTGCCTTTTGGTAAGTATCTTGGTCTTCATAATATTATTTGTTGGAAAGATCCTATTAATCGAACTGAGCTTATGCTTCGAATGCAGAAAAAAATTTCAGGATGGAAAGCAAATACCCTTTCACGTGCAGGTAAGCTCACCCTTATCAAGGCTAATATCTCTCGAATGCCTAATCACATTCTGTCATGTTTTAAATGCCTTGCTAAGTTAAATAGAAATATTGATAAAACTTGTAAAGATTTTTTCTGGGGAAACTCAAACCCTACAGTTCCTTGGTCCCAAAATGCTTTGCCTAAGGATAAAGGTGGTTTAGGCATTTGCTCTGCTGCTTGTTATAATAAAGCTGTCTTGACAAAATTAGGTTGGAAGATCTTGACACAACCTCAGAACTGGTAGGTTCGGTTAGTTACTCAGAAGTATCTTTATAATTCTCATTTCTTAACTACTCAGAAAAAGCCTTCTTTCTCCATAGCTTGGAAAGGCATTTTGGACGCAAGGGACATTCTTCTTCAAGGAATCAGACGGATTGTGGGGATGGTAAATCCATTTTATTTTGGCCTTTTAATTGGGTCTTTCCATTTCCTCTGGTTAACCTCGTTCCTGAAGAGCTTCGGGAACAGCTGGACCTCACAATGAAAGTTAGTCATTTTATTTCAAATTCCACCTGGAATCACCATGCTCTTTCGCAGGTTTTACCTCATGATATTGTTGAAAAGATTTTGGCTGTTCCTTTACCTATTACTCCTAAACCTGATGAGTTTATTTGGGGACCTGCACCTTCTGGTCTGTTTTCTATTAAGACTGCTTCTTTTATTCAATTTTCCCAGACTCATCCCCATTCTAGGCATAAGTTGTTGATTAAGATTTGGAATTTGAACATACCCCCAAAAGTTAAAATTTTTAGTTGGCTTTGTATACGGGGTCGGTTAAATACTAGGGTTGATCTTACTGGGTATCATCAGAATCTTTCATCTATATGTCCTCTTTGTAATAATGACACTGAGACAATAGATCATCTCTACAAAAATTGTCAATCTGCGTCTCAGGTTTGGTCTTTTTCTTATTTGGCTAACCCTTCTAGTTGGCAAGGAACTATTTTAGACTGGCTGAATAATTTAAGCCATCAGAAAGATAGTAAAGCTCTTTTATGTAATGCTCTGCTTATACTTTGGTCTATTTGGAATACTAGAAACAAATTTCTATTCCAGCATAAATACATAACTCCAGTTGCTACCTGGTTTGAGGCTTTCTCTATAGGGTCCGCTTATTAGAAGGTTAATAGTCACAACATTCAAAGTCCGATCACCCAAATGTTCTGGAGAACTATTAGATAGGTTACCCCAGAGAACCAATTTGTTAAAACAAATTTTGATGGCTCTGTTAAGAACGGTAAGGCAGCTATTGGTTTTGTTATTTGTAATTCAGATGGTAATACCTTAGTGGCAGCTTGCAGCAAGTTGGGATCTACTAATGTTTTAGTAGCAGAAGCCATAGCTTTACGTGAAACTTTGCATATTGCTTATCTTCAAGGTTTCAACAATATAGTTGTGGAAGTAGATTCAAAGTTTATGATTGATTGTGTTCGCTCATCTATGACTGTTCGTTGGTATATCAAGACTTTGATTCAAGATATCAGAGATTTTGCGGCTAAAGTTCATCATATCATTTCAGACATATCTATCGTGAAACAAATTTTGTAGCTGATCATCTAGCTTCTTTAACCTATAGTTGTGATAATCTGAAGGTTTGGTTCCACTGCTTACCCCTTTCTGTGTGCCCACCATTCCATTTGGATCAGTTGAGAGGGGGTGTCTTACGTGGTTTTGTTTTTTACGTTGTAATCGTTTGTTTTTCAGTCATAAAAAAAAAATAGATGGACAAGTCGACGATTAAAGAGCACTCAAACAAGGTAGCTTTTCTATCTTCCTCTCTAAACCCAACCAAATACAACAATGGGATCAGGAACACCTCTCAAACTCCCCACCATAGATTTCTCCATGCAAAACCTCAAGCCAGGCACGACCGAGTGGGACTCAGTTAGAGCTCGAGTCCGCTTTGCACTCGAAGAGTAAGGTTGCTTCGAGGTTTTGTTTAACAAAGTTCCTTCAGACGTTTGAAAAGGCATATTTGAAGAAACAGAAAAGCTTTTCGACCTCCCCTTATAAACCAAATTGCGAAACGTTTCTCAAAAGTTCTTTCTTGGCTATGTGGGGCAATACCCCGTGGTGCCCCTGTTTGAGAGCATGGGTGTTGAGGACGCAAACGTCTATGGACAAGTTCAAAGTTTCACAAACATTTTTTGGCCTCAACAAAACCCAAATTTTAGGTCAGTACATTCTTTCCCCCAACTGTATATAGTGGCAACAACTAATATATCTACTATATTATCTTGTCGGTGACTGTTACTCTTAATCATCATACATGCATTCCATTGATCAATCCATATACCAAAAAGAAAAATATACTTAATTTCGGGCCGTTGCTCACATGAAGCCTAATAGTTGATTGTCAAGTGCTTATCTTGCAAATATTGGATTTCGTGGCAGCAAAACTGTTCATTCCTTCTCGGAGAAACTATCTGAGCTGGATCAAATTATAAGAAGAATGATTTTGGAGAGCTTGGGACTTGAGAAATACCTGGAGGAAGACATAGGGTTTAGCGTCATGAAATATAAGGGCCCTCAAACCAGCGAGACTAAGCTGGGCCTAAACTCCCACATGGAACATGGATAAGAACATTGTCACCATTTTGCACCAAGTTGAAGGACTAGAGACACAAACCAAAGATGGGAAATGGATCAATGCTAAACCCTCGCCGGAGTCATTTATCGCCATGATTGGTGATTCTCTCGATGTGAGTTGCTTTATATATAGAATTAAATACCGTTGACTCCCTACACTGATAGAGTTTCGACGTTTCAGTCATTGATGTTTCAATTTCACCTAAAAACTTCCTAAACTTTTCAATTTCACTCAATAGGTCATTGCCGTCAACTTTCCGTCAAAAATTCCTGTCAGCTTGCTGATGTGGCAGTACTGCTACAGTAAAATAACTATTTTACTCCTCACTGACAAAAAAAATCATATATATATATATATATATTTTTTTTTTTTTAAATTTCTTTTCTCTTTTTTTAATTTGTTCTCTCTTTTTTATTTAACCCTCTTTTCTTTTTCTTTTTAAACTCTTTTTTCTCTATTTTTTTAATTTGTTATTTTTTTAACTCTCTTTTTAATTTGTTCTCTTTTTTATTTAACTCTCTTTTCTCTTTTTTTTTTTAATTCTTTTCTCTCTCTTTTTTTTTTTTTACTCCTTTTTGTTTTTCTTTTTTTAATTTGTTCTCTCATCTTGTTTCCTACTCTTTTTTTTAACTCTTTTTTCTCTCTCTTTTTTTTTTAACTCTCTTTTCTCTTTTTTTTTATTTGTTCTCTCTCTTTTTTTTTATATATATATTTCATTCTCATTTCTTTTAACCTCCTCTTCTTCCCCTTTCTCGTCTCCGTCCTCATATTCATTGCAAACCCAAGCCAAGAGTGCAGACTATTGTGATCTTCACGTCACCATCTCGCAAGGCAAAACCTTGCCGGCCCACCACCGTTGGCGTGCTTGCCACTCTGAGCAAGTGCTGGCCATTCCACCATCCATCCATCAAAATCTCCAAATCTCAACCAAATTCAATTATACCGAGAGGTAGAGCTCGACAAGTACACAAACTCTACATGAGTTGAAACCAATGGTCGTCGGAAAACATGAAAACTCGCAGGAAAACTCAAACATCTTATCTTCTTCAATTCTCTCTTGGCTCAATCAACACCATAGAAACTTTATTGACGTCGAGAAAAAGCTTCGGATATAGCTCCGACACCATGAAGCAGCCGGAATCTGAAGGGAAGAGAAGCCGACCATTCCGACATCCAGGTGTGGCTAGAAATTGGAGCTGCGGTCAGAGAGGGGGAAGAGAAGGCCGACGAGCAGAGAGGAGGAAGAGGAAGAAGAGGTGAAAAGAAATGAGAAAGAAATATAAAAAAAAAAAACAGAAAGAGAACAAATAAAAAAATAAAAAAAAGAGAGAAAAGAGAGTTAAAAAAAAGAGAGAGAAAAAAGAGTATAAAAAAAGAGTAGGAAACAAAAAGAGAGAACAAATTAAAAAAATAGAGAAAAGAGAGTCAAAAAAAAGAGTTGACGTAGCAGGCTGTCACGTCAGCAAGATGACGGAATTTTTGACGGAAAGTTAACGGCAATGACCTATTGGGTGAAATTAAAAAATTTAGAGAGTTTTTAAGTGAAATTGAAACGTTAAGAACCGGAAATGAGGCCAGGTTCTCCACTACATTGGTCTCTATCCCAAAAGCAGGTTACATAATAAATGCCCCAGAGGAGGTTGTGGATGAAGAGCATCCTCTACTTTTCAAGCCATTTGATCATGTCGAGTTTATTAGATTTGTCTTTTCAGAGGTTGGTCAGAGAGCTTAATCCGCTTTGAAGACTTATTGTGGTGTCGAAAACTAGATAATATAGCATGCTTTGTGTGAAATAACTACACTTTCTGTAATTATACTGTACGAGGTGCATTTATAGCAATATAGTATGTATGTGTGTTTAACAGAGAGAGAGAGCGAGAGGATCAACTGCATGTAATAACATAACAACTTTATCTATGTTTGTTTGAACTGGGGGAAAGAAAATCATGGAACCGTTTATCTGTGCGATTAATGTCTAGAAGTGCAAAATTGTGGCTTTCTTTTTTTATAAGTGCAACCACCCTCGCTTATATACTTAGTGGTAACTGTTCAATTGGATAGTTTATATAAGCGAGGGATCTTTTAATAAGTAGTTTTCAATTTGACTTATATTTTAGGATATCATATTTAATTGTCTAGCTAGCTTTTAACGTTTAACCGAGGGTGTTCGTGCTTTTGATAAACCAGTGAGCAAAGAAGCCATGGAAATATACATAGGGCTCATACCCAATCGAATCACTCTTTTTGCTTGCCAACTTAAGGGATCGTTTGTCGGACACATTTATGTATCACAACTTAGCAAATTGACTTTTCACTTTTGTAAATATTCCATCAAATTGAAATATTGTTAAGATACTGAACTAGATCACTCAATTAGTCAGCCATGTCGTTCAACCAGGACAATTTATACTGATAATGGTAAATTATAAAAATGCCTTAGTGATTTTCAATTTGACTAAAATTTACAAAAATGATCTGTTGAGATCGTTTAAAGGTTATTTTATGATCTCAATAATTAACATGGTGCTCGAAAATATTTTTTGAAACTTTTCACAAGGTAGAATTTTCATTTTTGGGGTTCAATACTAAAGCACGTGAAATGACGAGTTCACAGGAATTTTTTGGACATCCGAGCTAACCTTTATGAACTTTAGAATTTTTGGGATTAAGGGAAAAGAAAATCAGCACTATGAAATAGGGCCATATAAATTCTTCACCGCTTCATTACAACAATCCAAATTTATTATGGGAAGGTTATAAATAGGACCGGATCAAGATCAAACGCCCCAGATCATTCGCCAAGACTCAAGGTCAAGACCTGGATCACTAACCTAGATACCCAAGGATGTGACCCAATCAGAACTTCGTCGTCGGGCCAGCTCAGGGCAACACACTTGTGTCATCCTCTTTGTCTCACCACCATCGTTATGTTTCTGATAACATAATGATCATTTATCGATCGTGGAGAGAGAGTCTATGCCGAAAAGTCAAGGAAGCTCTGACAATTTATAGGCAAATTTCAAAGGCTCCGATGATGGGTTGCACTACATGAGGTATGAATCGTGATCCACTCTTCGATCGTGCTCTACATGTTGATATACATAGTTTTTGAAATTGATGTTTTTTTGTTGCATCAAGCTTGGTTAGAAAATTCTATTTCCAGCGGCCGTCTTAGAGATTCTTAGGTTGATGTTGATACTATTTCTTGTGTCAGAATGTAGTGAGACTTAGTCATCCTAAAAAGCAACAACTATTCTTGAACTGAAATGAGGAGGAGTAGTTTTGTAATAACCGCAATTTTCATTTTCATTTCGTGAAATTGTGTGGAATGAATAAAGTGCATTTGCACGAATATTACTCGAAATGTTTCATTTTTTGAATTATCGAAGTTCCGAAACAATTTGTTTTAACAAAAAACTTAAAATGTTCGATTCAAGAAATTGACTTTTTATACATACGGAATTTGAGAAAATTTCCTGCATGAAAGTTGTAGAGCTCGTTGATACGACTCCGTGCATATGCGGAATACAGGAATTGGAATTTGTATGAATTAGTTATGACATTTACAAGATTTTTCCATTTCCGGTATATAAAGAAAAAACCCAAATTTTTTTTAGAAAGTTTCCATTTTCACCCGGCCTCCCATTTTTGGAAACCGACTGGTCACTCTCTCTCTCTCTCTCTCTCTCTCTCAGCCGAACCCAGAAAAATAGAGCAAAGCTTTCTGATCTCTCTCTCGCTCCACAGGCCACCAAATGAAGCCGGACCACGTCCCACGCCTTCGTCTAGGCCTTGCGCAGCTGCCAGTAGCAGCCTTGCACCGCAGCACTGCAGACAGCTGTGGCGGGAAGCTCCCTTTGGTTTAACCCCGATTTGGTTCCAATCGTGATAACTTGAGCTACTGGCCACCAATCCTCACCAAACTTCATCCTCGAGCTCACCTCAACCTCCTGAAGCTCCAGAAGCATTGTTGCACGGCGACGCGGACTGTGGTGGCGGCTGGAAGCCAGCCCCGATCTGATAGAACGGAACTTTCGATCCGGATATCTTGAGCTGTAGAGCTTCGTTTCGGGTGATTATTGAACTGGAGAGCTCGCCTTGAGTTTCTGAACAAATCTCCAGAGGGATCGAAGTGAGTGGTCGAAGTTTTTACGTTGAATTCAAGCTCACCAGATTTTGAAATTTTCCGACCACCTTAACTATTTTGGTAATTTTCGACCTCTTCCTGTTATTTTTTTATCTTGAGCTAGTTATAAAAAATGATCAGCATGATGAGATGAAGAAGAGCAGCCCGGCCCAGACACCATTGGTGGTGGTTGGCGGCGGCTGTGCCACTAACTCTGGCGGCCCTTTCCGGTCACTTCCGGGTATCAAAAATATAGTTTCTCTGCGTTTTTGGATTCTACATTTCAATACGATCATTTCAATACATTATACGTATTTTTTGGATATCATACGATTTGTGATCTGTGAAGTTAGGACTATCTGATGGACTTGTAGTTTTAATACGTCGATCATATGACTGTCCTAGTGGCTTGTGAGGTCATGAGCGAAGATCCGACCGTTGGATATTCGTATAACTGCAAAACAGTGATTCGGGAGGCGATTCATGAGAATCTGTCCGTCGGATTTTCCTATAACTTAGAATCTGACAGTTGGATGATAGTTTAAGTATGTTTTAGAATTATTGGCTAAATTCAAGTCACATTTGATTAGGTAATTGACGGATTTTACTTGGGTGCGCGGGTTCAGGTGTGATTTGTGTTAAAATTGAAGACACAGTAGGAATATCGAGGTGAGTAAAACTCACATGGTTCATATTACGAACTGAGCACTTTAAATTAATTTATTTTGTCAAAATTGTGCGAAAAATATTTATGGAATAATTATTTGTTTTTAAAATCACATGTACTTGATCAACTACGGTCCATACGTAAGTAAAATGAATTTTAAGTATACAAATGAATTTCATGATTTTCTTGTGTGAACTATATATGGTATTAGTGGTCATCCATGAGTAGATGATTACGTATAGATGTGGAATATATATATTGGTTGGTGTGTTGTTGAGTGATGATATGATTGAGTTGGAATGATGATTTTGAGTTATATTTCAAATGCTTAATCTCATGATAATATTGAGTATCTTAGATTGGTTGATTTCATTGTGTGAAATATATTATTATGCTCGATTATGGATTTAAGGTCGATGTAGTGACCGGTATGAGGGAATCGGACGCTCTAATCCTAGGTGGATGATGGGTTACGATTGGTTGAGTAAGTTAGATGCCACAACCCTTGTCGGGTAATGGGGCTAGATTGAGTATGTGTATCGGATGTTCTATACCTATATTGATGAACTACGATAACGAAAAATATGTCGGATGCCATAACCCAAGCCAGGTGACGGGTTACGATTCAGTTAGAGCTCTAGTCTGTCAGTCACCGTATTTGTATAAATACGACTTCGGGGTTTTGAGAAGAAAGATGTGAGTTTAGATCCCGTATTAATTCTTGGTGATTTGGTGGTTGATTATTGAGATTATGGTTCTTTGTGGATGTTGAAATTGTTGGGTGTTAACTTTGGTGAAAAGGAATATGATTTAATAAAGGGCTAAATACTGGTTACTACCCTTTGGTTTAGGTCCAAAATCAATTAAGTCTCTGGACTTTTAATTTTATCAAAATTACCCTTAAGCTTTCAATTTTGATATGATAGGTCCAATTCATTAATATTCTGTGATTGGTTAAAGTTATAGTTAGGTTATTTGTTGAAAAACTATTTATTTTTAATAGTAGAACTCACTCCTAAATTGACTATGCAGGCCACCTCGACACACATCATAGAACATAGGCCATATATGAGCCACATCAACAAGTTGAATAACTCAATTGTCGGAAAACTAACAAATTGGACCTATTAGATCAAAATTGAAAGTGCAAGGGTGTTTTTGATGAAATTAAGGACTGAATTGATTTTGGACCCAAACTACAAGGTAGTAATATGTATTTAGCCCTTTAATAAAACAACCATTCTTTCTTATTTACTCATACGAGCTTTCAAAAAGGTTACCGGGTTTTGTATTGTTGCAATCCCGGTACACTATTCAAACTGTGTAGCAGGTGAGCCTACAGGTCAGGAGAATCAGGAAGTTGATCGAGCAGCTTAGAGTAGCTGTACTGGTGTTAATTTGAATTTCTTTTGTGAGGTGTGTTATACTCATTTGAGCTTTCATTTTATTTTGGAGAGAACGTGTTGTAATAATTAATCCGAGACTTATTTCGGAAATTAAAATTAAATTCGTGTGATGTGGTTATTAAGAAAAAAATTCAGGATGATTATTGTTGAGTTGTAGTAATTCATGTTTCGGATTTTGAATTATTATTTCAAAATTCGGGGCGTGACAGGTTTGTTGTCTTTGCTGCACTCTCGACCTTATCGTAGGACATAATTTTTTTGATCTAGTTGTCCGCTTTTGTGTTGTTGATGAATTGTGGAACTCAAATTAGGTTTGAGACAGAGAACTAAATAGAAAAAGTAATTGGGAGATCCATATTTGAAGTTATGCTAAGGATTAAATACTGTTTACTCCCTATACTTATAGGGTTTCATCTTTTCAGTCCCTGACCTTCAAATTTCACCTCAAAAGTCTCTCAACTCTCAATTTCCTCCCAATTAGTCTTTGCCGTCAAAATTTTCTGTTAAAGTTGCTGAAAATGTCTATTATGCCCTCACTTACTTTTTTTTTTTGAAATTTATTTTTTCTCTCTCTCTCTCGTTTTTTTCTTTTTTTTTCATTTCGCCTCTTGATGGTCTGTGGATTGGAACCATCTTGATGAGGAGATGAACAAAAAGAGGTGAGAAAGCCGAAAGAAGAATAGGTAACAAAAAAAAGTAGAGAGAGGAAGATAAATATTTTTTTTAAAAGTAATTAAGGGTATGATAGACTTTTTAGGTGAAGATAACGGATTTTTTAACAGATATTTGACGGCATGGACCAATTGGGAGGAAATTGAGAGTTCATGGACTTTTTAGGTAAAATTTAAAGGTCAGGGACTGAAACGATGAAGCTCTATAAGTATAGAGAGTAAGCAGTATTTAACCCTTATGCTAATTGTTCTGTTATTTTTTGTCCAAAATATATTGAATCCTCGAATGAGTTAGTTTTGAATGGTGACATTTGACATACGATGATTTTTTGTGAGTTTGGTTACTGGTTAGAATGGAACTAAGGATTAACGTGAAATAAAGAGGTGGGGGCCCTTATGATAGAAGCATAAAACGCAACAAATATAACATTCAATCCTTTACACTTTGGACAAGGCTTTGGACAAAAGCTGATGTTTTAAACAATTAGAAGAGCATGCCAGGTAGGCGTTCCATACTAGACTGCAACTCTATAACTAATCGCTTCCATGAGATCTTAATGCTTCAAATATGTTGACACTATATTTGTTGTTGACAGAATGACGCTCTATACCTTGATTGCATGTTTGATAGGCTTAGTAATTGTGAGTTCACGTAGACTAAGTACTTCGGAAAATAATAATAACGGACATGATCTGCTCTGACTTATTTCTTTGTTGGTTTCTGTTGACACCTTAGTAATTGAAACTAGTTAGCTTAACATTGTTCGATTGTAATTGGCGGGGGATTTCCAAGTTCCTAACACTTTCATCCATCTTATCCTTTGAAACCCTAATTCGAATTTGTTTTCTTTGTTTTTCTTTACGGTCTCATTAATTTCAAAAACCCCCAAACTTTGTTTTTTTTTTTGTTTAGTTAGTTTATTTTTTGTGATTATTGTGTATCCTCAATCCCCGGCTTGAAAGATCCTTAATTACTCGTTCTAAACTGACAATTGACATTAATGCATGATTAAATTGCGCGCTTGTTTTTAGCGTACCACCTTAGTAGTCTGGGTGCACCTAATAAGAAATTAAATTAAGTTAATGTTGGGAATATGTCAATATAGTTGTGATCGATCAAGTCCTGGTCAAGCAAGGGAAAATTGTTCTAACAATAAATTCGAAAAGGGTTATAAATAATAAATTTGTCAGAATCTAGGACTCCAATTGCCTGAGATACGGAAGAGGTGAATCTCGGACTTTGTGAAAAGATAAGACTTTGAAATCTAGTAGGTGATTCAGGGCCATTCTCGGTTAGTTGTTTTCTTATATTATATAGTATATAAAATGATGCATGTCGTGAGGAATGGTTTGGTTATGTTAAAAATGCAATGCATATTAACCATTTCATGAGAGATATTGTTGATACCTTGAGAGCAAATGGTGGTTGCTGACTTCCTTGGGTTCAAGCTCCTTAGCCTTCGAAGAGTTATATTATCCTTCTCAACAAGTTTTCTGTGCGTATCTAGGTGGTAAACGCACACAAAACTTGTTGTGAAGGATAATATACACCGGTCAAATGGTGTTTTCAATCTCAACAAGTTTTGTGTGCGTAGCTAGATGGTAAACGCTCTCGCTACGTGTACCTAGTAATAAATGGATTTGAGGTATTATTAAGGCCCCGTGTTCATTTGAAATTCATGCCTCATTTTTAAGGGGAAGGACCCTTTTAAAAGGAAGAAGTTCATAGTTTTCTAGTTGTTTTATTTAGAATAAATGTCTATGCTAGTAAAGGTGTCACTATGAGCCTTTGCAGAAGTGCCTAATTTCAGCATACCACAATTGCGAGCTCGGCATATGAGATTAAGTAGTTTAGATTGCCTACGAGGCGAGGTATTTTTGTTGGCATAGACTACTCTGAGCTACAATTATTAGAAAATAGTAGTCGTTCTTATACGATTCATATCTATGAAACAGGGGCATACAAATTGTATGTACTCTTTACTTCAAACAAATTTTTTTTACATTATCCTTCTTATATTATTTCAATGTATTGCTTGATATATCTAAGAAATATTCATGGTATTTAAAAAATTTAACTAAAACCAGACCAAAGAAAAAAACAAGAACTTGAAATATATGATAGATCGGTCTATCTATCTCTCTATCTATAAGTAAATCCAAAATAAGGTTTGTCATTTTTTTTTTCCATTAACCTACAAATGATTGGTTTGCCTATGTTTTGCCTTTCTGAAAAGGAATGAATTTTTCGAAATATTGTTACCCGATCATACGAAAGCTCATTTCCAAAAGATTGTTAAGTTACCAAACTCACTACCACAACCAAAGAACACACACACGCATATATACAAGGCTGTTCTAGTAATGGATCCTTTCTTCTTCCTTTTTTTGGCCATTTTAAGTTATCGATCCTTTGTAAGACTCAATTTTCAATCACATTTCGGCATCTCGACTATTTAGTTTTAGGTCCCAATATGTAGATGATTTATGTAAATTTTCAGCCAACTTGATGATCGCTAAGGTACATAAGTAGATCAAATCCATGGATAAACCAAATATGTCCAACTTGAATAGTTCATGTTTAGCAAATTAAATCACAATTATGAATGTCTTAACGATCATTAATTTGGCTGAGAAGACATACACTAGAGATAAAATTTGGAAATTGCTATCCTCATACTTAGCAAACAAAGATTAAGCTCCATGGAAAAGATAATTCATTCGGATCAACATGAGAGTCCAACTATGTTACATTGCCATAATCCATGTTGGTTTGAAAGAGGTTGATCCCCCTTGCTTCTCTCATGTCATAATCCTCTTCCCACTAAGCCCCCTTACTTTCCATATTCACTAAAGAATTTAGATCACGATTATGAATGCTTTAATGATCATTAAATTACCTAAACTATCCAAACTGGGTTTGCTAGCAACTAATAGCTTTCCATCAGAAATCAAAGTTGTCACGCCCCGAAATTTAGAATAATAATTCAAAAATCCGAAACATAAACCACTACAACTCAACAAATAGTCATCCTGAATTTTATTCTTAAAACCACACAACACAAATTGAAATTCAAATTCCGAAATAAGTCTCGGATTAATTATTACAACACGCTCTCTCCAAATTAAAATGTAAGCTCAGATGAGCATAACACACTTCACAAAAGAAAATTAAATGAACACAAGTGCAGCTACTCTAAGCTGCTCGATCACCATCCTAATTCTCCTGACCTGTAGGCTCACCCACTACACAGTTTGAATAGTGTACTGGGATTGCAACAACACAAAACCCGTTAAGCTTTCTGAAAGCTCGTGTGAGTAAATAAGAAAGAACGGTTGTTTAATTAAGTTATATTTATTTTCACCCAAGTCAACACCCAACAATTCCAACTTCCACAAAGAAACCACAATCTCAATAATCAATCACCAAATCATCAAATCAATGCGGGATCTAAACCCACATCTTTCTTATCAAACCCCGAAATCGTATTTATAAAAATACGGTGTCTGACAGACTAGAGTTCTAACTGAATCGTTGCCCGTCACCTGGCCTAGGTTATGGCATCCAACATATTTACCATTATCGTAGTTCATCAATATATATACATATATACATATTTAGAATGTCTGATACTCGTACTCAATCTAGCCTCATTACCCGACAAGAGTTGTGGCATCCAATTTACTCAACCAATCGTAGCTCATCATCCACCTAGGATTGGAGTGTCCGATTCCCTCATATAAGTCACTACGTCAACCATAAATCCATAATTGAGCACAATAATATATTTCACACAATAATATATTTCACACAATTGAATCAACCAATCCAAAATACACAATATTATCATGAAATTAAGCATTCAGAATATAACTCGAAATCATCATTTCAACTCAATCATATCATCACTCAACAACATACCAACCAATATATATTTCATGTAAATATATATATACACGTAATCATCCACCCAGGGATGACTACTAATACCATCTATAGTTCACACAAGAAAATCGTGAAATTCATTTTGTATACTTAAAATTCATTTTACTTACCTATGGACCATAGTTGATCAAGTCCATGTGATTTTAAAAACAAACATTTATTCCATAAATATTTTTCACACAATTACAACAAAATAAATTAATTAAAAGTGTTCGGTTCGTAATATAAACCACGTGAATTTTACTCACCTCTAATGCCGCTGGATCTTCTTAACAGCCCAAAATAACGATCCGAAATCGTCCACCAATCGATCCGTCATTCACCTATTCCAATATGATCTCAACTTAGCCAATAGCTCAAAAATATACTTAATGACAATCCAACAGTCGGATTCTAAATTAATGATGATCTAACGGTCTGATCCTTACGGATCACCCTTATGATGATCCTTCAAAAATCATCACGAAGATCCAACGGTTGGATCTTCCTGAATGATCCTTAAAAATATCTCCACAAATTTATACGAAAATCCGACTGTCGGATTCTCACGAATCGACTTCTGAATCACTATTTCACAATTATACGAAGATTCAACAGTCGGATCTTCGGGCGTGACCCCATAAGGTCATCGGAATACTCATACAATCAACATATCAAAATTTGAAGCAAAACCGATAGTCAGAACTTCGCAAATCTCAAACCGAAGATAAAACATAAAAATGTTAAATAGTAGCGTTAAAACCTAGATCGACTATTTATCAACTTTTTCTAAAATGACCTTGTAATATATCAAAACGCTCGTATGGATGCATAGATCATTGTGTAGATAATGAAAACTCAAAATATGGTCAACGTGCCGCCACACGCAGCGTTCAGACGGTGGTCAACGTAGCGGTCAACACCAGTCAACCACTTCCGATACAAAAGTCATGAACTATAAACTTGTTCAAAACGAAAGGGTTATCAACTTCCATACTTGGAGCTAAGCGAGATTTGGTCTAGATCGTCCAAGATCAAGCTTTAAAGTTGGATTAATCTGAGCCTTCTAATCATGTTCCAGACTCCATCAGAACCGTCAAAACCTTCAAACCTTGATCTACCGCTCTACACTCAATGTTGTCGTGCAAGGCCTATATGAGGATGACCAGGAGGAAGAGGACAACCCAAAAACTCGAAGAAATCCATCGGGGGGTCGCCGGAAGTAGGAGAGCCGGTCGGGTCACCGATCGGTGGCTGAGTGGCTTCGATCCAAAGCTGGGGGCAGCAGCGAGGCGATGTGGCAGCACGGGGAGGTTGGGCGCTAGGCAGCGAGCTCGGAGGCTCCGGGTCGGTGGCGATAGCTGCCGGGAAGGTGGGGTTCCGGTCGGGTCGGGTCGGGACCGGGTCAGACCGGGGGGGGGGGGGGGGGTGTGGTGGGTTTCGCGTAAGAAAGAGAGCGGAGAGAGCTGGGGGCTGAAGTGAAAAAAATAGAAAATTTTCCTCCTTAATGAAAATCAGAAAATTTTCTCCTATTTATAGAAAATTCCCAGATCTTCAAAAATTCATAATATATTTATAAGAACTCCGAATATTGCGTTCCACATAAACACGAGATCGTATCGTATCGATTTTCAAGACCCCCTAAATAACGTTCGTTTTCAAAAATAAAATCGTTCGAACTAAACCTATAGCCTCTCCAAGCTTCGTAACCTCACCCATGACCATGAAAACCTTTCTAAAAATCAACAGAATTTAATTTGGATTTTTCGGGGTATTACAAAAGTCATAGAGGTTCAACAAAAATTGAGGATCGACAAAAAAATATTAAACAAAATTTGTAAAGAAAAATTAATGAATGGAGTTATGGTGAGTAAATTCACCTTAGGTTTTTATATATTACAAAATTTCTATAGTTTGTATATAAATTATCTATACTATATTTAAGAAAATAGGGGCTTATCCACCATAAATGATTTGTTTTGCGGTTATAATCCCTTTTTGTCAATAAGAAACGTTTATTAGACTTAATCAAGATTGCAGAGCATAAGAATGAATAGTGGTGGACATAAACCTCCCACTCTCCTCCCTAAACCTAAACCAGTTAACCAGTTATGGGTCTATAACCCTTAAATATTAAAAAATCTTTAAAATTGATTATTCAAGAGTGACAAAAATATCGGTTCAAAACAAAGAAAAGAGGTTAATCTATTTTTCACAAATATACAGACTAAAAATAGAAAGAAAAAAAGAAAGGGAGCAATTTCCTCCACATTATGTAAAATAGCTACCCACTTAGTTTTCCACATCCATAGGGTGTGTTTGTGGCTTCTAGTAATAATAAGGCTATGTTAGTAATTTAATGGAGGCCTTATAAGAGAATTTTTTATTTAAAAAGAAAATGAAAGTTGTAAATAACATGTGAGATATTGAGAGAAAATTTGTAGATCCCAATAAAAACTCTCTATCTTTTTTCTCCTTCATCACATATATAATATGTATATGGTGAGTGTCCAGAACAGTGCAATCAAACTTCTAATCCTACATTGAAAAATAGTAGGTTGTGCAATTCCACGATTCTTTAAAATTTTCCTTAAGATTTTTATTAATTTTTTTATTATTATTATTTTTTTGCCATTGTATGTAATTTTTAGAGTCTGACCCAATATCCAAATTTGACCTAATATAAAACATTTATTCCACTAACAGATTTGTGTGCTCACTGCTCAGACAAAATCTCACTTTTAACCTCAACTTAATTATTAAATTACCACTGAATCTATCTCTCTTCTCCTAACCTTCATCCGCGAAAACTCTCTCTCCCCCTCTCCTCCCCCCCCTTCCCCTTCCAACCTTCATTGGCGATAAGCATGGAGGTGAGGATGGCTCCGATGCCAATTTCCCCGACGAGGTCATAGAAATCTTCTCTCTCATCTTAGCCTTCATCTGCGACCAGTTCGCCCCTATAAGAATTTCAAAATTTTCTCATAAAATCTATCGAGTTGTTTTCATTTTTCTCTATTCATCTTCTTCCTTGAATCCTCTCTCTCTCTTTCTCTGAGCTCGAATTTGCGGCCATGGCGTCATCTCAGGCCAACATGGAGAAGATGCAGGTCCACCAGAGCAACCGTAATCTCTGGCACCTTGACCTTATGGGAACCATTCAGGACGATACTCATTGTAATTCTCTCTCTCTTTCTCTGTGTCCAATTTTACATACATTTACATCTATATCTGACACCCTTTGAATGTTTGCCCCAAACTGCTGCTTCGCGTTTTTTTGGCAAGTGATCTTGACCTGCTTTTGTTCTTTGCTCCACTTACTATTAGATCTAAATTTTCTTTCAATTTTCATGATTCTTTGTTGTTTATCGATCGTATTCTGTAGCTCTCTTCTTCGTTCACTTCCTTGATTATTTTTCGTTTCATTTTTTGGTATTTCATGTTGATAAGAAGTTCATTGGCCTCCAAATCGCGGACTACTTCCTGGAAATATAGTGCAATCTATGTAAAGCTTGATTGGAGATTTGGAATTGAAGAAACAGCGAATTCAATATCCAAACTAAATTGGATATTTGTCTGTTCAGTTTTCAAACTAAACAACGAATTCTATGTGATAAGATTAGCTAGGTATAGTATAGTGTGTCCCAATTGACTGTTATGAGCATAAAATCAATGAATTTATAGTCTAAACCTTTACACTTTTGCTTAGTTTGTTCCTTGAAAATATCAATTTAACTTTATTATTTTCTTAGTTAATTTGAGAAGCAGTAAAGGAGAAAAGAGAGTCACAATGGGGAAATCAAGGCACTTCACTAATGATGCCAAGGATAGAGTCTGATCATTCATTTGTTCATAAAACTCAAGAGAAGACGGAGAAAGTTGCTGTGCAAAACCATTGTCGAGAAGCAGAAAACAAGAGTACTAGAATCTGCCTTATTTTCTTCTGTATTGGTTAGCTGTTTAGAAGAACTTCGGGTGAAATTATGAAGAAAGGCCTAGCAATATACGAAGTACACATGTTCTACTATGATGACAGGCAAAGTGTTAGTCTAGAATGATAAAGAGAATGTCGGAGGCTATGCTCAAATTTGGTACCTCGAGAAGATTTCAGCTTTTCAGAAAACTTTTTCAAGGACTTTTCTACTAAACTTAAAGATTTAAAACTCATGAATTTGCCTCCAAATTTGAAGATGAGATGTCGTAGAGCATTTTAAAATCAAGAATCATCCAGAGAGGGGGTGGAATGCATAAGTTATGATGCTGCAAATATGAGCAGAGGATAAGGAAAATCTGAAATTTCTGACAAGTCTTTATGCGAAGCATTTTCAAGACAGTCGTTGGGCCACGTTTCAAGAAACTTTGTAGAATGTCTTTGCAAATTTTGGAGAGTGACATCAGGAGTATTATTTGAAAAAATCTTACTTCCAAATTTGCTAGGAACCCTTGTCAAACATGGAGAAGAAAACCAATCCTAGTTGAGAAAAGCTAAGCAAGTGGCTAAGTAAGTGGTTAGCAAGTGGAAGATTTTGAGGAGAAAATGTAAGCAAGTGGAAGATTTTGTGAAGAAAAGCTAAGCAAGTAGAATATTTTGTGAAGAAAATCTAAGCCAGTGGTAGGCAAGTGGAAGATTTTGGGAGAAAAGCTCGAACTTGTAAACCTTATAAATAGGATACTTATTTATGCCATTGGGAGATATATATTTTCATACATATTTCATGCCTCAAAATTTCCCTAGCTCTCTGTTTTTTGAAGCTTCATACAAGCATAAGGAAAAAAAGCCGCCAAAGTCGCCATTTGTCATCCAAAGTCAACTTTTAGGGCCCCTAAAAGATCGAAATGGAGTCAAAAATCAAAGTATGTGACATTTACCATCCGAAAGACTAGTAAACCTGTAACTTGAGATCCGAGATGTGACTTGATACACATTTACGCAAGTGTATGTATCATTGTCAAGATAGGGAAATATTAAGCCTAAAATTATCGTACCACGGAGATTAGTGGCTAACCCACAATCCTTAGGTAGTCTGAACTAAAGTCACTAAGAAAATATAGGAAAATAAAACAAATAAAAATGCTAATCTAAGGTACCAAGCCTTAGCAATGCTCGGATTTAGTTCTCACTAAAGCCTAAAAACTAAGAGCCAAGTGGTGGTTATTTACAATGAGTCAGAGTTTTCAATATTTTGAGGGAGAATTTTAGATTAACAAAAAGTAATGAAATGTAAAGCAACTAATATAAATGCAAAGAAATTAATAAAAGAGTAAACAATAAAAATGGATATGTCAGGTGTTAGGGAAGTTCTTTCCCCCAAATTCTATGTGTTGGAAGCTAATATAATGTAGATGCAAATCTTCTATTTTGGTGGTAGTCGTATCCAAGGCAGTTCAAGGCTCAAGGACTGAAATTCCCTTTCATGGTGTTCCTATTCCGGTTCAAGGGTCGTAGGAACTCACTTGGCACGAATTAGAGCAGGTTCAAGGGTCTCTAATTCACATCAAGAGGCGTGGAGATCCAGGAATTAGACTATTAAACGACCTGCCAGTGCAATTATGCAACAGGTGTAAATCACCATGCTTATAACTCCTCGAATACGAAATTGAAGGTTTCTAGCTTAGGAATTAGAGAGGGTCAAGCCCTTAACTCCAACCTAGACATGCTCAAAATACACACCCTAGAGTTGACTAGGCTCCTAGACATGCCTTTTAACCCAACAGTAAATTGATATAAGCATCCATCATATGAAAATTGCATCATTACATTAAAATAAGGGCTAAATACTGGTTATACCCTATGGTTTAGGTCCAAAATCAATTCAGTTCCTAGACTTCTAATTTCATCAAAAACACCCATGAACTTTCAATTTTGATTTAATAGGTCCAATTCGTTAATATTTTGTTGTTGGTTGCAATTATAGTTGGATTATTTATTGAAAAACTTTTTATTTCATAAATTTCAAATAGTGTGACCCACTCTTAAACTGACTATGCATGTCACCTCAGCACCACATCATAAAATGTAGGCCATATATGAGCCACGTCAATAAGTTAAATGACTCAATTAACAGAAGACTAACAGATTGGACCTATTAGATCAAAATTGAAAGTGTAGGGGTGTTCTTGATGAAATTAGAAGTTCAAGGACTGAATTGATTTTGGAGCCAAACTACATGGTAGTAATTATTATTTAGTCCTTAAAATAAACATCTTTTACACAAAATTTGGGTTAGAGACACAACTCTAACCCCCAACAAGAAAACTACTCACAACCCATAATCATGAATATAAAAGTTACAAAAGAGAAGAGAAATGTAGGAGAAAACAAGAATAGTCACAAATAGCTAAAAAGCTAGAATGACTAGTCTTGATTTACAACTCTCACAATTACCCAAGTCTTGAGTCTTGTAGAGGAGAAGTCTTTGATGAATCTTTGAAGCTTTGGGTGAGTAAATCCTTCAAATTCCTAAAATAAAACTAAAGTAAATATGAAAAATGATGGAGAAGGATGGAAAAAGGAGTAGCCCAAAGGGCTGCCTCTGCTTTGGTGGTGTGGGTACTGTAGGTCGATCTATGATGAGAGAGGAGAATAGGTCGTGTATGTATATATGGTTGGCTGCAATTATGTGAAGAGATAAGGAGGGTAGGTGCACGCGCTAGTTAAGAAGGAAGAAAGAGTCTCCCGTACGGCACCCGCACCACGTGGCAGTGGGGAGGGCCAATCAGTGCCTAGCACGGGGTATTTTGGGTATTGTACTTTAAGGAGCAGGGGCATTTTTGAAAAATATAGAAAATTTTCTTTATTCTGATTGGGTGGCCGTAAGGCCACATGATGGGGAAACGCCCACCTAAAAATTTCTCAAGAAGGAAATAGCAAAATAATGCTCGGTGGGTTTGTAAAAGAGAGAAGAATAATTGCTGCACGTGATTATGGCTTAAGCATGCAAGCATGCATAATTAATCATCAAATGATTTATTAATATAATTGTTTCTTCTTCTTATTCTCTCTTTTCATTGCATTTCAAGGCATTTCAAGGAAGCAATTAGATTTCGCTCCCTTCATATTGTAGATCACAGTTGACCGATATTGACTACATCGTCCTTTTGTTGAACACTCCAATTTGCTTCAAATTTGTGCCTTTTTTCCCTCGGTTTTCCCTAACTCCGTTTATTTTCTACAAAATAAATAAAATAGATTAATTACATAATAATTGACTTGAGGATTAGCTTAGTTCTAGTATTTTAGATATAATTACCCACATATAAACGCGTGTAATCAGGATGTAACACAAGGTAAATCAAAAACACAAAATAAAATTTATGCAGAAAATTAATAAGCTGCAACAACATAATCTGAATGAAATACCTTGAAAATTATATTGATATCAATAGTACATAAAGTTGTGATAATAAACTGAAAATGACAACTACAAAATTACAAGAACTCAGAAAACACAAAATCTTTAAAATTTGCTCCTACTGAACTAGCTCCCACTGAACTCAACATTCTAAACTAGGCAAAACGCCAATGTTTTCTATGTGTTTCTTGAAAGTAGCAACTGACAATGTCTTGGTGAAGGGATATGCAAGCTGAAAATCTGTGTTATTGCGTAACGCTGAAATTTCACCATGCTTAACCCTCTCTCACACACTGTAATGTTTAAGATTGATCAATGTGCTTTGAGTTATTTAACCTTTTGCTGTTAAATCTGAAAAACACAGCTGCATCATTATCACAGATAATCATAGGTGCATATGAAACAATGTGACTTAAAATTTTAGTCTGCATCAGAAAATTTCTAATCTGAAGTCCTTCACACACTCCATAAATTGCAATAAATTCTTCTTGCATTGTGGATGCTGTCACTAAAGTTTGTTTCAAGGTTTTCTATGGAACATCTGCTTCTACAAGCATAAAAACATACCGACAAATTGATTTCTTGGAATCAAGATAGTTTCCTGCAAAATCAGAGTCTGTGTATCCAAAAAGCTTCAAATTTTCCACTTGTTTATGCACAAACATATGATTTTTGGTCCTCTGCAAGTACCTGATTACTTGTTTTCCAGCTATCCAGTGTTTATGACCTAGATTGGACTAAAATCTGGAAAGAATGCCAATTGCAAAAGCTAAATTAGGTCTAGTACAGACCTGAGCATACATAAGGCTTCCACCAACCCTTGCATAAGGCTTGGTTTCCATATCCACTTTTTCAACTTCATTTTTAGGACTCTGTTTCCTAGTGAGTTTATCTCCCTTAGACATTGGAACCTCTCCTGATGCACAAGTCTCCATGCCAAACCTTTTCATAATTTTGGCAATGTAATTTTGCTGAGATAAACATAGCAATCCTTCCAATCTCTTTTAAATTCTATTCCTAGTACATATGATGCCTCACCTAAATCTTTCATGTCAAAATTTTTTGACAGAAAAACTTTAGTTTCTTTAAGTAGCTTTAAATTACTACTGGCCAACAAAATGTTATCAACATAAAGTACCAGAAATATAAATCAGTTTCTAGATGTTTTGAGATACCATATTCATCCACTAAATTTTTAGTGAATCACCGAGAGAAGAAATCACAGGTCAAGCATTTTGTACCATTGCATAAAGGCCTGCTTTAAGCCATAAATGGATTTTCTTAACTTACAAACTGAGACTTCTGTTCCAGGTTCAATGAAGCCTTCTGGCTGCTTCATGTAAATAACCTCATCAAGTTCTCCATTCAAAAAAGCTACCATTTGGTGTAACTCCATGTCAAATTTAGCTACAAGTGCCATAATGATCCTAAAAAAGTCTTTGGTTGAGACTGGGTAAAAAGTTTCAGTAAAATCAATGCCCTCCTTTTGTGTGAACCCTGTGGCAACTGACCTGGCTTTGTGTCTCTCAATATTCGCATTTGCACTATCTTGGTCTTAAATACCCATTTGCATCCTATGGCTTTCGGTTTAGGGTCAGGTTTCACTAAATCCCAAACTGCATTTCGGTTCATGGAGTCAATTTCATCTTCCATAGCTTGTTTTCACTCACTTGATTGACTGCTTTCAATAGCTTGACTAAAATTAAACTAGATAATTTTCATTTGCAAGATCAATTTCAACTTCATAATCTTGCAAATAAACAACGTAATCAGAATCTCCCTCCCCCCTTCCCCATAAGTTGGATGGCTTGCTCTATGAAACCTTCTTAGTTGAGGATTTTGATTTTGTTGTGGTGGTTCTGCAGGCTAAACTTGACGTTTTACAGGCTGTGATTGTTCAAGTAAGGGTTTAGAGTAGCTTGATAATCTGCAAAATACATTTCTTGATCAACAAGCTGATCTTGTGCATTTTGAGTTTCTGTAACTCTAATGGTTGCTGATATATCCTGAACTATAGGTAAAATATTTTTAGTATGCTCATTATCCATAATTTCTTTAAATTCTGAATATACATCTACAAAAATTGTATTAGGAATTTTCTCATCCAAACATTTTACTTTATGTGTTTCAAAAAATCTTGGTGAGTGTTGAGTTGCATAAAGCATATAACTTTTAGATTTTTCAGGATAGCCTATAAAATGGCAGCTTACAGTTCTAGGATCAAGTTTTTTAATGTTTCGATTGTAAGTCCTAGCTTCCACAGGGCATCCCCAACACATGACAGTGATGGAGGCTAGGCTTTTTGCCACACGATAGCTCAAATGCAGTCTTTTCAAATGCTTCGCTACGTGTTCTGTTGTAAACATAGTTTGCAGTTCTTAATGCCTTACCCCACAGAAACCTAGGTAACCTGTAGAACACATCATGCTTCTGATCATATTCAAAAGTGTCATAAACTTTCTCAAAACCACACAATTTTGCTAAAGATTGTATGGTATGGTTTACTGAGCATTAATTGATGCCTTGTTGCTGTAAAAACAAGACAGATAGACCTATCTGTTGTTCATTCTCTATGTATTTGCTATAAAATTCACCACCTCTATCTGATCTAACAGTTTTGATTTTCTTTTCTAGTTGTTTTTCTACTTCCGCCTTAAAGATTAAAAAAGCTTTAAGTGCTTGAGACTTTTCTGAAAGTAGATAAACATAACAATATCTAGTCATCAATGAATGTGATGAAATATACATTGCCACAGATTGTTTGAGTTCTAAATGGACCAAAAATGTCAATATGTATGAGTTCTAAAAGTGTTTGGCTTCTATATGCAGTCTTTTCCTTAAGTTTTTTTTTCCCTCAAAATATTCAACACAGTCTTGTAAATCATAAAAGTCTACTTCATTCAAGATATTGTTTTTAACTAAAATTTTCAATCTCTCTTTTGATATGTGGCCGAGTCCTCTATGCTATAAATATGCGGACTTGTCATTACATGTAGTTCTTTTAACATAGTTAAAGTGTTACTCAATGTGCAATTGTTTTCAACAAGTGAAATTTCTTTTTGACTTGGTGAGCAATTTAACTGCATGTTATCATTTAAAATAACACCAGAACCAATTTGCCCTAAATCTTTAGAAATAATAATTCCATTATTGTGAATAAGAATTCTACAACCATGTTTAACCAAAAGAGAAACAAACACTAAATTCCTTCTCATGGAAGGTACATAAAAAACATTATCCAAAACTAACAACTTTCCTCAACCTAGATCTAATGTTAAGGTTCGAATAACTTGATTGCCACTCTCATCCACTCTCATGTCATTGTCTACACACAGATTCACTCATTACTTCTTGGGACTCTCTTCTTTATGAATTCCTGTAAATAATTAGTAATGTGAAACAGACTTCTCAAATCAATCCACCAGGTTTTTCGTTCAACATTAACTAAAATAATTTCTAAGGAAAACTCTGAGCTAAAAATATTACCCTTAAGGATCAACCAATTTTTAAAACATGAGCAGTCTTTCTTCATGTGCCCCACTTTCTTATAGAAGTAGCACTTAAACTTGAACTGTTGTTAGCCTTAGCTATTGCAAAAGCAAACCCTTTAGTGATGGTTTTGGTAGGCTTGAGCTTAGACTGGTTCTGGTTCTTCTTCTTTTGTTTCTCAACAAGGTTCACTGACGTGCTTGACTCTCTCTATTTTGTAATCTTATCTTTCCTCATCCACTCAGATCGCAATAAGCTCCTTAAGACTCCATTTTTCTTTATGAGCATTGTAGCTAGTCCTAAGTTGGGTAAAGCTATTAGGCAAATAATGTAGTCCAGAATGCACTACATGATCATCATTGACCCCCATCTTAAGGTCCCTTAGATGAGCATTAATCTCAATGAGCTTCATGATATGCTCTCTCACTTTCCTTGTGTCAGTGTACTTAAGCTCATTAAATTCTGTACATATCATGAATATATTTCATACTAAAAATCCATGGCTATCTCAAGTTCTTCAATAATACCTCTAACTGTGTCTGACGGTAGTTCTAATAACATGTTTTGCCATCTTATTAGCCTTATTCGTGACTTGGTAAATGAGAAACAGGTTGAAGTTTACTTTTGTCGATCCAAAGATCAAGCTGCTAATATTTTTACAACACCTCTTAAAGCAGATGCCTTTGTGAAGCTGAATAGGATGATGGGAATCAAGAAGCACAATGAGCTTGGTTTAAGGGAGGCTGTTGGAAATTAAACCAAGCCTAGTTTTTGAACCTTTCATATTCCAAGGCACTTGGTAATTGTGTTTCAATGTTCCATTCTTTGTGTAACTCTGTCACTCTCTTTAAATAGGAGAGTTTGTTTTGTTGTTGATGGGAGAATTGTAGCAGTGATTGAGATATAAATAAAGTTCTCTTCCTCAGTTTTCTCTCTTGGTTAGTTGTAAAACTAATATACAAATCAAGCTCACACAATTACATGTTCAACTATAACTTTAGAAGGTCAAGCACACCATTGATGTCCATAGCTGAAGCCATTGATGTAGCTGCAAGAACAAGGATGAAGACGAGTTTGCGATCTTCTGTTAGTCACCAACTCTAGCTCCTGAATGGGCGGAACACAATGTTTGATAGGACCCACCCTGAAATTTCCCTCTGAAACTCTAGGTGGCCCTAGGGGCCTACTTCCTTAAAAAATTCGATAGAATTTCCCTTGAAAGTGGACAAACCTAACCTGTAGAAAGAACACAAAACACACTGCTATGGATAAACTCAACTTCTGCTCTCGGAGTGTCACGCCCCGAATTTTAGAATAACAATTCAAAATCCGAAACATGAAAATACTACAAACTCAAAATCATCATCCTGAAAATTTTTCTTTCTTAACATACTAACCACACGAAATAAAATTAAACCGAATTTAGGCTCGGTTAATTATTACAACTCAAATCTAAAATGTAATGTAAAGCTCTAAATGAGCATACACACACCTCACAACTAATTAGTAGCTGAAACACCTAAACAGCTCGGTCACCTCCCTGGTTATCCTGACCTGCAGGAATATCCACTACACCATTGAATAGTGTACCGGGATTGCAACAACACAAAACCCAGTAAGCTTATGAAAGCTTGTATGAGCAAAAGAATGAACTGTTACTTAATTTAATCTCATTTATTTCCACACACAGTAACACTCAATTATTTCCACATATGCAATTAATAAACAATCTCAATCAACACCAATTCAATATATCATGACAACCCCACTCACAACTTTTCCCACAACTCTCATCATCGTATTTATAAAAATACGGTACTTGACAGACTAGAGCTCTAACTGAATCGTAGCCCGTCACCTGGCCTAGGTTATGGCATCCGACATATTTATCAATTATTGTATTTCATCAATATGTATACCTATATACATATTTAGAACGTCCAATAATTCCACATACTCAACTAATCGTATCCCATCATCCACACTAGGATTAGAGCGTCCGATTACCCACACCGGTCATTACGTTAACCCTAAACCCATAAATGAACCCAACATATAACATCACATACTGAAATCAACCCAACCAAGATACATCATATTATTATGGAATTACACAATCGTAATATAATCAACTCATTAATTCAACTCAATCATTTCATCAATCAAACAATCCACTCATCAATATATATTTTCCACGTAAATATATATATACGTAATCATCCACTCATGAATGACCACTAATACCATCTATAGTTCACACAAGAAAATTATGAAATTCATTTGTATAGTTAAAATTCATTTTACTTACCTATGGACCGTGGTAATTCAAGTCCATGAAATTTTAAAACAAATATTTAATCCGCAAATATTTTTCACACAATTACCGAAAATAAATAAATTAAAATGCTCGGTTCGTAATATGAACCACGTGAGTTTTACTCACCTCGAAACTCCCGCTGCGTCTTCAATATAATTATAAATTATAATTTATAATTAACGCCGAATAGCCCACGCAATTAAAATCCATCAATCACCTAATCAAATGTGATTCGAATTTAGCCAACAAATTCAACTCATAATTTAACCACTAATTAACGGTCAGATTCTAATTTACATTAAAATCCGACGAGCGGTTTCTCACGAATCGCTCCCCTAATTACCGTTTTTCACATATACGAAGATCCAACGGTCGGATCTTCGCCCATGACCACACAAAGCCTCTGGGACAGTCATATGATCATCATAACAAATTTACAAGTTCATCCAACGGTCATAATTTCACAGATCAAAAATCTAACGACCGAAATCGATCGAAATCACAAAATTCATAACTAATTCATACGATATCCGAAAAATGCGTATAATACGTCGAAATGATCGTATCGAAACATAGAATCATAAAATGGACAGAAACCAAATTTTAGACCTCCGGAGGTGGCCGGATAAGGCCGCCGGAGTTAGGGACAGAGCCGCCACCGACCACCACCAATGGTGTCGGGGCTGAGCTTGTCCCCTTCGTTTCATCATTCTGAGCAACTTTCATAACTAGCACAAGACCTAAAAATGACGGGAAGGCATCGAAATTACCGATTTACAGTCGGCGGCCGGAAAAAATGCAGAAACCGGTGAGCTGTGAAAACTGCAACCTCAGGCCCCGATCCCTTCTGGAAACTTGTTCAGAACTTCCTTGCGAACTCAACAAGCTTGGAATCACAAGAAACGATCGTGTATAGCTCGAGATATCTTGATCGAAAGTTTTGGTATTTCGATCCGTTCGGGTCGAGCTCCGACGAACGTGAAAACGTTCGACCGAGTTCCGGTCCTTCTTGGTGCTTGTAGAGGAAGTTGAGGTGAGCTCAATGAGACAAGAATCAAGTGAAATGATGGAGTGTAGCTCGAGATATCGAGATCGAACCGAAAATGGCCGTTTTCGGTTCGGGTTGTGCGGTCGCCGCCACGGGCCGCGCCGCCTTGTGAAACTGCCTCCGGGAGCTAGAGCAGCTCGAGACGAACGCCTGAGACTTGGTTTGAGGTCGAGAGGTGGTCTGTGGAGGGAGAACAATTAAGGAGAAAATTTCCTCCCCTTTCGGCCTACTGCGTCTGTGAGAGAGAGAGAGAAACCAGCTTTTTCCAGAAACAGGAAGAAGAAGAAGAAAGAAGAAGAAAAAGAAAAAAAAAAAAAGGAACCGGTAGGGAAAAATTTAGGGTTTCCAAAAATTTTTTCTATATATACATGTTCCGGAAAACTTCGAAATTCGATAACTAATTCAGAAAAAATCCGATCTTCGTGTTCCGCACGTGTACGGACTCGTATCGACGAGCTCTACAACTTTCATGAAGGAAGTTTCTCCAAATTTCGTACGTAGAAAAAGTCGATTTCTCAAACCGAGTATTTCGAGCTTTTCGTTAAAATAAACGTTTCGAAACTTTGATAATTGTAAAAATGAATGATTATCGAACATATATCGTGAAATCGCATAATAATCATTCGATACAATTACTCGAATTTAAAATGGAAATTGCGGGTATTACAATCTACCCCCCTTAATGGAATTTCGTCCCGAAATTCAAGTACCCAATTCCCCAAAAAGTTGTGGATACCTCGTCCTCATGTCAGATTCTAACTCCCATGATGCATCACCCTCATCATGATGACTCCACAACACCTTCACGAGATCAACCTCTTTCCTACGAAGTTTCTTTGTAGACCTATCCAAGTTACGAACAGGTTCAACTACAAACGTCACATCCGGGTTCACTTCAATCGTACCGTGGTCAATCACGTGAGACTCATCTCGAACATACTTCCTGAGCAGAGACACATGGAAGACGTTGTGTACACCCGACATGCTAACAGGTAAAACAAGACGATATGCCAAGTTACCAACCCTTTCTAGAATCTCAAAGGGTCTAACATACCTCGGTGCGAGTTTCCCCTTCTTGCCAAATCTCACCACACCTTTCATAGGTGAGACTTTCAAGAACACATGATCACCTGTCTCAAACTCCAACGATCTCCTCTTCAAGTCAGCATAACTCTTCTGTCTACTCTGAGCGGTTCGGATTCTGTCCCGAATAGTAGTGACCTTCTCTGTAGTCTCCTGTACAATCTCAGGTCCGATGAGCCCTTTATCCCCTGTTTCTGCCCAACAGATAGGAGTTCTACATGGCCTACCATAAAGAGCCTCATATGGAGCCATACCGATACTAGAGTGATAGCTGTTGTTGTAGGCAAACTCTACCAATGGCAGATGATCTGCCCAACTACCCTTAAAATCCAGAACACAAGCTCTGAGCATGTCCTCCATCACCTGATTCACTCTCTCGGTCTGTCCATCTGTTTGTGGGTGAAATGCAGTGCTCATAGCAAGAGACGTACCAAATGCCTTATGGAACCTACGCCAGAACTCTGAAGTGAAACGAGCATCACGATCAGATACAATCGTCACAGGCACTCCATGAAGCCTCACTATCTCGTTCACATATAACTTACACAATGCATCACCTGAGTACGTTTTTGCCACCGGAAGGAAGTGTGCTGATTTAGTCAACCGGTCAACAATCACCCAAATCGAGTCATAACTTTGCCTGGATCTGGGCAATCCAGTCACAAAGTCCATAGAGATGTCTTCCCATTTCCAAACAGGAATCGATAAGGGGTTCAGCATTCCTGCTGGTCTCTGATGCTCTGCCTTCACCTGTTGACAGGTAAGACACTTCGACACGTGTTCCGCCACATCCCTCTTCATACCATACCACCAAAACTGCCTTCGTAGATCCATATACATTTTAGTACCTCCTGGATGTATAGTATATCGAGACCTATGTGCTTCTCGCATGATCTCCTCCCTGAGGTTATCAACACTCGGTACATACAATCTCCCTCGAAATCTCAACCCTCCATCAGCTCCAATCATCCACTCAGAAGGACCCTCCACATCCGGGTCAGCAGTCATCTCAGAAATCCTCGCCTGTGCAAACTCATCAAGTGTCTGACCCTGAATGATCCTGGAGATCAAGGTGGGCTGTAAGGTGATACTACCGAGAAAGATTCCCTGTCCTGCTCCTGCGGGCATAAGGTCGAACTCAGATGCAGCTTCCAACATGCGCCACTCCCGCACCATAAGCAATGCCATGATTACCCGCGGTTTCCTACTCAAAGCATCCGCCACTACATTCGCCTTTCCGGGATGAACTCCAAGGTGAAATCATAGTCCTTAATGAGCTCCATCCATCTCCTCTGCCTCATGTTCAATTCCTTCTGGGAGAATAGATACTTCAAACTCTTGTGATCAGAAAAGAGTTCAAATTTCTCACCATAAAGATAGTGCCTCCAAATCTTCAAGGCAAACACCACAGCTGCTAGCTCTAGATCATGAGTAGGGTAATTCCGCTCATGTACCTTCAACTGTCTAGAACCATAAGCAACAACACTACCATTCTGCATCAACACACACCCCAAACCCTGATGAGATGCATCGCTGTAAATGACTAATCCACCACCACTAGTAGGAATAGTCAACACCGGAGCTGTAGTCAATCTAGTCTTCAGCTCAATGAAAGCCTTCTCACACTTGTCCGACCATACGAACTGAGTGTCTTTCCTGGTCAATTTGGTCAAAGCCGAGGCAATACCAGAAAACCCTTCAATGAAGCGCCTGTAATACCCGGCCAATCCAAGGAAGCTACGGATTTCTGTAACCGTAGTAGGGCGACTTCACTCTGCCAGAAGTCGCACTTCTTGAACTTGGCAAATAGTTTCTGCTCTCTCAATGTCTGCAGCACTATTCGCAGATGCCTCTCATGCTCGGCTGACGACCTTGAATAAATCAAGATGTCGTCAACGAACACTACCACAAACTGATCCAAGTAAGGACTGAACGTACGGTTCATCAAGTCCATAAATGCCGCGGGGGCATTCGTGAGACCAAAAGGCATGACAAGAAACTCAAAATGTCCATACCTGGTCCTGAATGCCGTCTTTGGAATATCTTCCTCCTTCACCCTCAACTGGTGATATTCAGACCTCAAGTCAATCTTCGAGAATACAGTAGCTTCTCTAAGCTGATCGAACAAGTCATCAATCCTAGGTAAAGGGTACCTATTCTTGATGGTCACCTTGTTCAACTGTCGATAATCCACACATAGACGAAGTGAACTATCCTTCTTCTTCACAAACAACACTGGTGCGCCCCAAGGAGACACACTTGCCTGAATGAACCCTTGTGCAAGTAAGCCCTCAATCTGAACCTTCAACTCCTGAAGTTCAGCTGGAGCCATTCGATAAGGTGCTTTCGACACCGGTGAAGTACCCGGTACCACATCAATGGAGAAGTCCATTACCCTTTTCGGAGGTAACCCAGGGATCTCCTGAAACACATCTTCATACTCTGAAACTACAGGAATCCCTGTAATCTTTGAAGTACTACTCCCTGATTCAATATGGGCCAAAATCCCTATCCTCATGGTGATGTCAGACTTCAGGCAACGGTAATGAAACACCGGTTGCCCCGGAACATGGAAGGACACAATCATCCTAAAGCAATCAATAACAGCATGGTTCGGGCTCAACCAATCCATACCTAAAATCACATCATACGTGTGATCCAGAATCACAATCAAAGATGCAGAGAACTCTCTGCCACCAATCCCAATAGGGCAATCATCACAAAGCATGCTAAGCTCAAGAGACACACCGAGAGGTGATGTAACACACAATGATCTAGTCAGAGGCATAGCAATCAAACCCAAAACATCCACAACCGAACTAGATATGAAAGAGTGTGAGGCTCCCGTATCAAACAGTACTCTAGCAAGAAAGTGATAAACAGATAAGGTACCTTCCACTCCCGTGCCTGCCTGACCGATGGCAAAGACCCTAGCATGAGCAGGTGGTAACTGCCTCTGCATGTTACCATGTACTCTACCCTGAATCCGAGGACACTCCCTAGCCTGATGCCCTGCCTGTCCACAACTGTAGCATAACCTACCCCGTGGCTTCGTGCACGCACGAGAGATGTGGCCCTGCTTGCCACAGTTAAAGCACTTCACAGGAGCTGCTGGTGCTATCTGCCTGATAGGCATAGCCTGAACAGGAGGAGCTACTGCTGCCCTAGCTGGAGCCTGATGCTGAAACTGAGTTCTCTGTCTCTTCCAGAACCCACCCCTGAAGTCTCTAGCTCTACTGCTCCCTGCTATGGCCTTTCCCTTGCCCTGGAAGTCTCTCTCAGCAGACTCCTTCTCTCTACGAATCAGGTTCTGCTGCTCAATGATCTGTGCCTTAGCCAAGATCTCTCTCTTGGTCTTCAGCTCTAAGATAGCTACATCACGCTCAATCGAAGGGCTCAACCCTCTCTGAAACTTCTTGGCCAAGTCCTCATCCTCCATCTGTCTCACATACTTGTACAATCTGGAGAACTCCGCATCATACTCAATTACGGTCATCTTCCCCTGTACAAGTGCAAGGAACTCTCGCTCCAACCTCTCCTTCACTGCTGGTGGAAAGTACTTATCCCTGAACAGCCTCTCAAAGCCGTCCCATGTCAAGGTAGACACCTCAATGCTCCTCTGAGTGACGTTCCACCACACCCTAGCCTCATCCTTCAGCATGAAAGCGGCTAGCTTCTTCTTGTCTGTCTCAGTGCAATCAAGCAGATCGAAATAGGTCTGCAAATCCTCTATCCAACGATCCGCCACCATATAATCAGTGCCTCCTCCAAACTTGGTTGCTCCCAAGCGAGTAATTTCCCTTGCTAGCATCAGCAAGCGAGCAGGATTATCAACCACAGCCACATGAGGAATAGGCTGATCCTCATAAGGTGCATCTTCCTCCGACTCGAATACTTCTTCAACTGGAGGGGCCCTACCCCTGCCACGAGGTCTACCTCTACCCCGACCTCTGGCCTCGTTTCCCTCAATCTCCATTACCTAATAAGCATGATATACTTGATTAATACATGCATAACACTTAAATAAAGCATAAGTCAAATGCAAGTCCATATTAACCAAGTACTGATCATACATAACGATACTTAAATTTCCTAAAAGTACTAACGTTCCTAGCCAACCTAACGCACTCACATACCCAATGACATTGTCAATACCGAAGAGCACACGATGGGGATCCGCTGCAGACTGGCCATCACTCGGTAAGTATTGACATATCACCAAATATGTACCTTACGCTCTAATGCCAAACTGTCACGCCCCGAATTTTAGAATAACAATTCAAAATCCGAAACATGAAAATACTACAAACTCAAAATCATCATCCTGAAAATTTTTCTTTCTTAACATACTCACCACACGAAATAAAATTAAACCGAATTTAGGCTCGGTTAATTATTACAACTCAAATCCAAAATGTAATGTAAAGCTCTAAATGAGCATACACACACCTCACAACTAATTAATAACAAAACTGCTGAAACACCTAAACAGCTCGGTCACCTTCCTGGTTATCCTGACCTGCAGGAATATCCACTACACCATTGAATAGTGTACCGGGATTGCAAGAACACAAAACCCGGTAAGCTTATGAAAGCTTGTATGAGCAAAAGAATGAACTGTTACTTAATTTAATCTCATTTATTTCCACACACAGTAACACTCAATTATTTCCACATATGCAATTAATAAACAATCTCAATCAACACCAATTCAATATATCATGACAACCCCACTCACAACTTTTCCCACAACTCTCATCATCGTATTTATAAAAATACGGTACTTGACAGACTAGAGCTCTAACTGAATCGTAGCCCGTCACCTGGCCTAGGTTATGGCATCCGACATATTTATCAATTATTGTATTTCATCAATATGTATACCTATATACATATTTAGAACGTCCAATAATTCCACATACTCAACTAATCGTATCCCATCATCCACACTAGGATTAGAGCGTCCGATCACCCACACCGGTCATTACGTTAACCCTAAACCCATAAATGAACCCAACATATAACATCACATACTGAAATCAACCCAACCAAGATACATCATATTATTATGGAATTACACAATCGTAATATAATCCACTCATTAATTCAACTCAATCATTTCATCAATCAAACAATCCACTCATCAATATATATTTTCCACGTAAATATATATATACGTAATCATCCACTCATGAATGACCACTAATACCATCTATAGTTCACACAAGAAAATTATGAAATTCATTTGTATAGTTAAAATTCATTTTACTTACCTATGGACCGTGGTAATTCAAGTCCATGAAATTTTAAAACAAATATTTAATCCGCAAATATTTTTCACACAATTACCAAAAATAAATAAATTAAAATGCTCGGTTCGTAATATGAACCACGTGAGTTTTACTCACCTCGAAACTCCCGCTGCGTCTTCAATATAATTATAAATGTGATTCGAATTTAGCCAACAAATTCAACTCATAATTTAACCACTAATTAACGGTCAGATTCTAATTTACATTAAAATCCGACAAGCGGTTTCTCACGAATCGCTCCCCTAATTACCGTTTTTCACATATACGAAGATCCAACGGTCGGATCTTCGCCCATGACCACACAAAGCCTCTGGGACAGTCATATGATCATCATAACAAATTTACAAGTTCATCCAACGGTCATAATTTCACAGATCAAAAATCTAACGACCGAAATCGATCGAAATCACAAAATTCATAACTAATTCATACGATATCCGAAAAATGCGTATAATACGCCGAAATGATCGTATCGAAACATAGAATCATAAAATGGACAGAAACCAAATTTTAGACCTCCGGAGGTGGCCGGAAAAGGCCGCCGGAGTTAGGGACAGAGCCGCCACCGACCACCACCAATGGTGTCGGGGCTGAGCTTGTCCCCTTCGTTTCATCATTCTGAGCAACTTTCATAACTAGCACAAGACCTAAAAATGACGGGAAGGCATCGAAATTACCGATTTACAGTCGGCGGCCGGAAAAAATGCAGAAACCGGTGAGCTTGAAAACCGACGTGAAAACTGCAACCTCAGGCCCCGATCCCTTCTGGAAACTTGTTCAGAACTTCCTTGCGAACTCAACAAGCTTGGAATCACAAGAAACGATCGTGTATAGCTCGAGATATCTTGATCGAAAGTTTTGGTATTTCGATCCGTTCGGGTCGAGCTCCGACGAACGTGAAAACGTTCGACCCAGTTCCGGTCCTTCTTGGTGCTTGTAGAGGAAGTTGAGGCGAGCTCAATGAGACAAGAATCAAGTGAAATGATGGAGTGTAGCTCGAGATATCGAGATCGAACCGAAAATGGCCGTTTTCGGTTCGGGTTATGTGGCCGCCGCCACGGGCCGCGCCGCCTTGTGAAACTGCCTCCGGGAGCTAGAGCAGCTCGAGACGAACGCCTGGGACTTGGTTTGAGGTCGAGAGGTGGTCTGTGGAGGGAGAACAATTAAGGAGAAAATTTCCTCCCCTTTCGGCCGACTGCGTCTGTGAGAGAGAGAGAGAAACCAGCTTTTTCCAGAAACAGGAAGAAGAAGAAGAAAGAAGAAGAAAAAGAAAAAAAAAAAAGGAACCGGTAGGGAAAAATTTAGGGTTTCCAAAAATTTTTTCTATATATACATGTTCCGGAAAACTTCGAAATTCGATAACTAATTCAGAAAAAATCCGATCTTCATGTTCCGCACGTGTACGGACTCGTATCGACGAGCTCTACAACTTTCATGAAGGAAGTTTCTCCAAATTTCGTACGTAGAAAAAGTCGATTTCTCAAACCGAGTATTTCGAGCTTTTCGTTAAAATAAACGTTTCGAAACTTTGATAATTGTAAAAATGAATGATTATCGAACATATATCGTGAAATCGCATAATAATCATTCGATACAATTACTCAAATTTAAAATGGAAATTGCGGGTATTACACGGAGCCACCTTGCTCCCCACGCACAACTATTCAAGTAACCAAAAATGACAACAATCGAACCTTCCTCAATTTTTACAACAATCTTAGAGTTTAAACAATTTAAATCCCAAGCCATAATTATACAAATATTAATCTAAAAGATTAAACTCAGTTTACCCCCCTGAGGTTTAGGGGTAATTTAATGTTAGTGTCTATCCTCTCAATTTAATCAGTTTACCCCTCGAACTCTTCAATTTTCCTCAACCGTGTCTATTCCGTCCAATTTGGGCATTAAGTTTGACAACAAAACCCACTTTAAGGGCTAAAATTTTCATTTCAAGGAAAAAAATGACAAAAAAAAAACCATGACAATTTTTTTTTTGTCATGGTTTTTTTTTTTCCTTCTTCTCTCTCTCACTCATTGAAGAAGAAGAAGAATTTTTTTTTTTGGTCTTGGTTAAGGTGTTTTGGTGTGATGACCTGGATTTACGTTATTAATTTTGGTAACTAATAATGGATCAGTTGTACGAATAATTTTTATTGCGCTTTATTCGTAAGTTGTTGTGAAGTGGAATGGTTTCCGTACGTATAATTATTCGAATTTCATAGTTTAGGGGGTCGTGTGAAGTTTGACTTTTTGTACGTTGGGATTCTCGGAAAACTTCATTCACGCAAGTTATAGAGTGCATCGATACGAGTTCGTGGACATGCGTCAATCGAAGTTCGTATGAGAAAGTTATGGCTATCGGAAAAATTTACCGCTTTAGTATAAATAGAGAAAATCAGGAAAATAATCCCATAATTTCATTTCCATTTTCGGAAAGCCACTTCTCCCTCGGTCGACTCCTTCAGAAACGAAAATTTCCACCTGACTCGACCCGACTTTTCCGGCAGTTTCCAGCGGTCTCCGGTCGTGAAATCTTCCGGACAGGCTCGTCTCAGCCGTTTGGTCCACCCTCTAGTGTCCTCTAGTAGTGATTCTCTTTCACATCTGCTACAAGGAGACAAAGTTTGAGGATTTCGGATCCTTGCTTCGGAGACGGCATGACTTCAAGCTTCCTCTTTTGGGTTTGTGGGAACCTCCTAGATCGATCCTTGGTGGTTTGGATTGATTTACGTGGGAATCGGTTCAACTCGGATTGAACAAAAATTCAAAGATTGCGAGGTAGTTTTTGAGCCTTTATGCTTATTTTCTGACTTCGAGCTAGTTATGAAAATTGACAAGTATGCTCAGATGAAGAACTTTGATGTTGGGAGTTTTTTGAAATAATGAGCTTTGGATGGCGGCGGTGCACCACCGCCTCTGCGGTGTTTCTGGCCATGTAGGGAACATTTTTTAGTATTATATACATTCTACTCATTGATACGAGCGTTTCGGTATACAAAATGCAAATTTTTGACTTCGTATGGATTTATTATGATTTTTACTATTTCATACTGGTGGATTATTCAATCCGTGAGGATTTGAGCATCAGATCGACTTGTGGTTTGGATACATCGATCGTGGAAATGTTCCGGAGACTTTGGGAGGTCTCGGAAATGGTTTCGTCTGAATTTGGCGTTACTTTAAGATTTTGGTTCAATTTAGGGATTCGAACCTTATTTAAATGTGATTTGTTCACTGAATCAGAGCTGTACTTCCTTAGGTACTTGACGAAGTATTTTTGGACGGCTATTTTGTGGTTTGGCTGCTTTGTTCTGTATTAAAGACGCAGCGGGAGTTTCGAGGTGAGTAATCTCACAAGGTTCATTTATGAACGAATTTATTTATGATTTGGAGTTAATATATAAATCATATGTGAAATGTTTTGAAAATGATATTTGTTTGAAATGATATGAACTTGTTTGACTACGGTTCATAGGACTGCGGTTTACAGGTAGGAAAATGAGTTTAAGTATACTATGTTTTACTAGGATTTTTGATTGTGAACTATAGTTGGTATTAGTAGGCATTTCTGGGAGGATGACTACGCATAAATATATATTTACGTGAAATATATATGTTTTGGTGGATTGTGGATTGATGAAAGCAATATGCATGAATTGATGCTTTTTATTGTTTTGTGTCATGGCTTTTCTAAAAACAATGATTATGGAAATATTTATTACGATTGTTTTGAAAGCGTTAAGATTTGTGTTACATTTTGAGTCATGTGCGACTGTTTTAATGTTTTGCTCCAAGGGACTGAGAAGTCTGAGGAATGAATGTCTATGACCTTGGGCAGAATATCAGGTGATCACATCTTTGGCTGACAGTGGTTATGAATTCAGTTAGAG
>WFKR01000005.1:63331207-63343392 GCA_025331145.1 Rosa persica
AAGGATATCTTGTCAAAAAACATATATTTCATTGAGGAAGAAATTATCGAAGAGCTTCGTAATGAATATATAAAATTTTAGGGAATAGGGTTAGGGTTTACGGTTTAGGGGTTAAGGAGGATCTTGATAATGAATATATCTTATTGTTTTCTAATTTGTTAAACAACATTTAATACAGATTAGGAGTACTATTGTAGTTTCCAAATAACTGAAAAATTTAGGGTTTAGAGTTTAGGGTTTAGGGTCTTGTAAATTTCAGAAAAAATTAATTTTTCAATATATTGAAATGGAAATCCTTTATGATAATGGAAAAGAATAATTAAATCTCTAACATCAGTAGATTTCGTCCATAAATTATAACCCTACAACCTATAGTGGTAAAATGTGGTAATTTAGTTGTATTAAGTTTTAATACTTAACTATTATAAGTTTTCAGAACCACTTTCCTAATAAAACAACGAATGTGTTGTTATAATGGTAAAACATCGTATATTTATAAATTTTTGGTGAGCCCTTTACGGTGTAATAAGATTGTCTATTTTGTAACTACTGTCGTTTATGAGTTATTTACTTATTTGACAATGTTTTTTTCTAGATTTTACGGCAATTGAGGTCCAAAGTAATAATCAATGTTGTATTTGTGGTAATTCTTTAATATTACAAGTTTAACAACCATTTAACCGGTGAGACAATTAATTGTTGTAGAAGTAATAATCACGCTCTTATTTGTGGTAATTTTTTATATTACAAGTCTGAGAACCATTTTACTAATGTGACAACGAATTGATGTTTAAGTGGTAAAATTTTATGTATATGTTGTAATTGAGGCGCGAGTCCTTAATTGTGCATTAAAGTTCTATACTTTGTAATTTAATACTTTTCTTGTGTAAATCTCATCATCCATGAGATAATTACTCGTTTGACAATGCATTTTACTATAAATTACAACAATTAAGGTATAACTTTGTAATTATATGTGTTTTTATGATAATTACTTGAAACATGATTCTATTTACAAAAAAAACTACCACTTTACCACTGCTACAACAAATATTTTGTTTATATGGTAAATAATCATATTTGTCACTCCCCGAATTTTAGAATAAAAATTCAAAATCCGAAACATGAATTACCACAACTCAAAAATAATCATCCTGAAATTTCTTTTTCTTAACAACCACATCACAAAATTTAATTTCAAATCCTGAATTAGTCTCGGTTAATTATTACAAATTAAACTTACGAATAAAATTGTAAAGCTCTAAATGAGCATAACAACCTCACAACGTAAAAAAAATCAAATAAATGCTGCAACTCCTAAACAGCACGGTCGCCTCCCTGGTTATCCTGACCTTGAGAAATATCCGCTACATCATTTGAATAGTGTACTGGGATTACAACAACACAAAACCCGGTAAGCTTTTGAAAGCTTGTATGAGTAAAAGAAAGAACAGTTATTTTAATTAAGTCATATTTATTTTCACCCAAGTGAACATCAAACAATTCCCACATCCACAAAGAAACTACAATCTCGACAATCAATCACCAAACCTATATTCACATCTTTCTTCTCAAAACCCTGAAATCGTATTTATAAAAATACGGTGTTTGATAGACTAGAGCTCTAACTGAATCGTAGCCCGTCACCTGACCTAGGTTATGGCATCCGACATATTTATCGTTATAGTATTTCATCAATATATATACATATATACATATTTAGAACGTCCGATACTCGTACTTAATCTTGCCCCATTAACCGACAAGGGTTGTGGCATCCAACTCACTCAACCAATCGTAACCCATTATCCACCTAGGATTAGAGCGTCTGATTCCCCCATACCAGTCATTACGTCGACCCTAAATCCATAAACGAGCACAACAATATGTTTCACAAAATGAAATCAACCAATCCAAGATACACAATAATATTATGAAATTTAAGCATTTGAAATATAACACGAAATCATCATTCCACCTCAATCATAACATCACTCAACAACACACCAACCAATATATATTTCACGTAAATATATATAAATATATATATATATATATATATGTAATCATCCACTCAGGGATGATCACCAATACCATCTATAGTTCACACAAGAAAAATCGTGAAATTCATTTATATAATTAAAATTCATTTTACTTACCTATGGACCGTAGTTGATCAAGTCCATGTGATTTTAAAAACAAATATTTATTTTATAAATATTTTTCATACAATTATGACAAAATAAATTAATTAAAAGTACTCGGTTCGTAATATGAACCACGTGAGTTTTACTCACCTCGAAACTCCCGCTGCGTCTTCAATTAAAATACAAATCCACATCGAAACAGCTCACCCAAGTACAACCCGTCAATCATCTAATCAAATGTGACTTGAATTTAGCCAGTAATTTCATAACCTACTTAAACTACCATCAAACGGTTGGATTCTAAATTATACGAAAAATCCGACGGACAGATTCTCACGAATCACCTCCCTAATAACTGTTTTGCATTTATACGAAGATCCAACGGTCGGATCTTGGCCCATGACCACACAAAGCTACTGGGACAGTCATATGATCATCATATCAAAACTATAAGTCCATCGGACGGTCCTAACTTCATAGATCACAAATCTAACGATCGAAATCTAAAAATTCATAACTAAATCATACGATATCCAAAAAATGCGTATAATATGCGAATGATCGTATTGAAATGTAAAATCTTAAAATGTATAGAAATTATATTTTTGACAGAAAGGGCCACTGCAGTTAATGGCAGAGCCACCGCCGACCACCACTAATGGTGTCGGGGCGGAGGTGCTTTTCTTCATTTTAACATGTTGATCATTTTTCATAGCTAGCTCAAGATCAGAAAATAACGGGAAGAGGTCAAAAAATACCGAAATAGTCACGGTAGCCGGAAAATTTCCAGAATCCGACGAGCTTCAGTTCGACGTAAGAACTTCCACCAATGGCTTCGATCCCTTCTGGAGATTTGTTCAGCAACTCAAAGTGAGCTCCTCAGTTCAAGAATCACTCAAATCGGAGCTCTACAACACGAGATATCCGAATCGAAAGTTCCTTTCAATCTAATCGGGGCTGGCTTCCAGCCGCCACCACACGCCACGCCGCCATGCAAGGTTGCTTCTGGGAGCTTCAGGAGCTCGAGTCGACATAGAGGGAGAAATTTGGTGTGGGTTGGTGGCCGGAAACATGAGGAGGATGGTTTGGTTCGGTTTCGGGTGCAACTGGTTCGAACTGCTTTGCCGGACCTTGAGGTCGTGCCGGAGACGACATCCAGCTAGTAGAGCAGCTCGAGGAGAAGCCAAGGGGAGTGGTCCGACGTCTGGAGGTGGTCGGCGGAGGGAGAACAAGGCTAGAGAAGTTTGCTCTGTTTTAAGTGGTTTCGGATGAGAGAGAGAGAGGTTGAAGACGAGCAATACTGACGGCTACAGAAATGGAAACCCTAAAATGAGAAAGTTTCCGAAAATATATATACCAAGTTGGAAACTTCTTCTAAATGCCATAACTAATTCATAAAAAATCTGATTTCTGTGTTCCGCATATGTACTGACTCGTATCGACGAGCTCTACAACTTTCATGAAGGAAGTTTTCCCAAATTTCGCACATATAAAAAGTCGATTTCTTGAATCGAACATTTCGAGCTTTTCGTTAAAACAATCGTTTCGAAACTTCGATAATTCTAAAAATGAAATATTTCGAGCAACATTCGTGAAATAGTACAATTTTCGTTCCACACGATTACACGAAATTAAAATGGAAATTGTGGTTATTACAAGATTAGACCTAAAACTTTTCTAGTCTTTATTCTTGTAATTCAGTTGTTCTTTTTGTAACTAGAGTCATTTCTTTTGTAAATTATATCATCGATGAAATATTTTACAACAAATAACCACATTAGACGTATTTAGTGATAATCATATATAGTTGTAATCAAAGTAATTACTAGATTTACGATCTTCATTACAAGTTTTTGAACAATTTACATATAACACAATAAATGAGTACTTAGTATGGTAATGTTTTTTTAAGTACACATGTTGACCTGTACAACAGGTTTCACCAACTAATTTAATTTAATAAATATTTATTAAAAAGTTGATGCATGACAAATATCAACACACCTTAGACTTACCCTATCAATTGAATATTTTTGATCAAAATAGTTATTAAAAAGTAAGGGATTTAAAGCAAAAACTATGATGGCGACATCATTTACTCGAACAATAATCACTTTACACCGTTGATAACCATAGCATTCAATCCACTATACTAATCAACGGTATGAGATTAACTACTCAAGGCATATGTAATATACAAACAATCTAAGCAAACAAAAAAATAAAATGTAATAAAATAATCTGGAGTTCACATCCAAAACCAATTGACAATGAATGGAGTGTTCCAAACCTTTATAAACTCGTAAGCAATGTCCCATTTTTCCCATGTGGGATGTATATATTCTCAACACGCCCTCGCACATGTGACGGATTTTCAAGCCATACATATGGATAACTTTGGGTGACGTGGAGCCCGTTAGACATGCACACGTTGATAACCCGCTCTGATATTATGATAAATAATCTGAGGTTCACATCCAAAACTAATTGGCAATGGATGGAGTGCCTCAAACCCTTATAAACTCATAGACAATGTCTCATTTTTCCTATGTGGCATGTATATATTCTCAACAAAAAGAAAAAGGAAACAGCATTTTATATACAAAAAGGTTTCTAATCAAAAATTGGACACATGCATTGATCTATTGTACAAGAAGATGGTAAGAAAGAATCAGTGTACAAGCAAATTAAACCAGGCCTCAACCTCAACCTGTCAGATTGTGTTCCCGAAGAAGTGAACTAACAAATAAAATGATTTTGGGTGTCAAGGTAACTTAACATACATGCACACACTGTTCTACTTTCCACAGAGTACACTGTTCATACTTTGCCCAGATAATTATCTGCTTCCTGATCCATGTCAGCTAAATTTGTCACAATGCTCATAAGCTTTTCAAAGGGCATACATCTTCCCATACCACTGCTCAATCACCCTAACTATAATTCTCAACCAACTATGGGAAAGTCAATCACAGTCCAAGAAGCTCCTTTAACTTATCTATATTGACTAGGACAAGTTTCATCTACCGTGTAATACAGTGTTAGCATTCCTGCGGAAACAGACAGGGTGTGTTGTACATAAACCATACCTAACGGCAGAAAGTAACTTCCAACCAAATGGTTTTCAGAATTAAAGACTTAAAGTGATAGTTAGATCCAGAATTTTAGTTTTTAACAATTTAATTAGATGAGACATAACCTTAACAGAACTAAAGACTTAAAGCGAAACATGATAAGAATTACAAAATCGAAAAATATAATCTGGGGTTTACAACCAAATAATATTTTTATATCACCGTTCGCATACAATTGTGTGTGTATTTTCTTTATGACGTTGTGAGAGTGGTATTCACATTAGAAATGGTGATAAGGAAGGGAAATTCATGTCAAACATTTTCATTCATTTCATTTTAAATCCCAATTACATACATGCCTGAATCTCAGTACCGTTTCTCATATCTTTTATTTTCACTTGATATATAGGCTTGGAGTAACGACAGGGTACACTCTTGTGATCACCAAGTCGTCATGAAAGAGACGAAAACCATATATTCCATGGGATTTTTCGCATTTAATAGTGGGATTCTGCAAGCACCTGAAGATTTAGTCGATGAGAAACACCGCTTACTGTACATGCCTTTCGATCATCTTGGCTTCCTTTTTTTTAATAAGATACCAGAAGGAATGAAATCTGAGTGTCCTATCAAAGACTACTATGGTGTTTGGGACCTCTATTGATCTAGAGGGAGTGTGGTCGGGTTGTTAACTTAATTACTTGTTGTCTTTCCGCTGTGTATACTAATAATTGTTGAAAATATATACATCCCACATGAGAAAAATTAATGGGACCTTGCGTATGGATTTATAAAGGTTTGGGCTACTCCATCCATTGTCAATTGGTTTTGGATGTGAACTCCAGATTACTTTATCATGGTATCAGAGCGGTTACCCACGTGTGCATGCCTAACGACCACACGAGCTCCACGTCACCCAAAGTTATCCAAATGTATTGCTTGAAAATTCGGCACACGTGTGGGGGTGTGTTGAGAATATATACATCCCACATGAAAAAAAAAAGATCTTGCCTATGAGTTTATAAGAGTTTGGGCCACTCCATCCATTGCTAATTGGTTTCAGATATGAACCCCAAATTACTTTATGAATAATTAATGTCAAATAAGGTTGTTGGTTGATATGGTATTTTCTATATTTGGCTGCTACTGTTTGAATAAATAAAGTTAAGGAAAATAGTTCTTAATTTCTTCAACATGAAGTCTCAAATATGGCAGGCATATCTCTTTCATATGTTGATCATTTAGCAGGGAAGGATCTCCCCTGGTTGAGGATGAAGTGGCTCAAGCAGCTGTAGCTGTCGATAACATGGCCTTGGAGGAATTTGCAGCTACATGTACAGAGCAATTTTTGAAGTCGGTGGTTATCGTCGCTGAAAAGGGTCGAGGACAATGAAGTGTCTCACAAGAAACTGAGGTTGAGCTTGGCTGTAAGAAGAACGAACTTGGATGTTGTTTAGATGGGTTTAACTATTTTGAAAAAGGTGTTAGAGACACCGAGGAAAAGAGGCAAACCAAGGGGAGCAAAGAATAAAGCTAAGTTTGAGGTTAAGGTTGTGAAAAAGTCTAAGAAGAAAGCAAAGCCCTCAAGGAAGACAAAGAAGCTGATTAACGGTTTACCTCAGTTCAACATGCCAAGTGAGGGTACTAGCTCCACTCCTACTAAGGGAAGGGAGCGTTCTGCTATTTAGTTTCCTTATTTAGTTAGAATAATGTCTATGCTAGTTTAAGTGTCTCTATGAGCCTCTGTAGAAGTACTTATTTTCAACGATTTCCTTGAGGCCAAGATTTCTGTACATAAATCGTTGATCTCGCATTCTGCCACCACAATTGCGTGCTCGACGTTTGGAATTAGGTAAAACATAATGCCTACAAGGCGATGTGTTTTTGTTAGCATAAACTACTCTGAGCTATCAATATTGTGTAAATGGAGTAGTCAAATTTCCCTTTGTACTATTTCTTATCTATGTACTTGGGTCATACAATTAGTAAAACTCTTGTATTCAAAAAAAAAAAAAAAAAGATGAAAAAAAATGCTAAAAATAAATAAAAAGGGAGGCACCACCAACTTTCTCCTTTGACAGTCTGACTTTTTAGTAAATTAGACCTCTCCCTAAACCTCATAATTTTTTTATTTTATTTTCTTATTTGTCGATGCAAATAGCAATCAACTAATATTAAACTTTATGAAAGTTACAGAACCCATAAACTGAGTTAAGTACAGAAACAAAGCTAAACAAAGCAACATTAACCGGTTGGTAAGAAACCAAATCCAAACAACAATATAAACGGAGAAACAAAGACAAAGATGATGACAACAACAACAGGGACTCAAAACCAGGGGAGCCAAATCCATCCAAACCCCAATCTAGCCACGTAATTGACATTGCGATAGTGATAGTTCCACCATCTATGATGCACTGACACGAGTGCGGGGTGCGATACGATAGGATACGTGGATACGTTTTTTTATAAAAAAAACAAGATAAGGGTGCGTTTTCAAAAAAAAAAAGTAATATATATATATACACACACAAATACAGAATTGCATATAAAATGATGGAATTAATAGCAGTAATGAGTAACAACCAAGAGTCCAAGAACAGAACCAAGAAGGCATGCTAATGGTCTGCCAATATCCATCCTTGTGCTACGTGCCAAGACAAAAGTCTTGTCTGCCACACTGTATTTTGGCATCTCCATGAGTTTTATCTGCCACGCTTTGTGTTTGGCATCTCTATGCTTCTAATAGTTTATATATGTATTATCCATTGTAATCGACATTCTTCAATTCAAGCAATATCATTTACTCTTCATCATATCACTACTTGAAGAAGCAACGCACAGAGAGAGATGCCGCCAAGAAGCAAAGCACAGAGAGTCAGAGACGCGAAGAGAGAACATATCGAAGAGAGAAGTGTCGCTTGCTGTGTTTCAGGTTTTAATTGATAACAGTTGTCCAAAATATCCCCAAAATGTATCCAAAATCATATCAAACCGTGTCCAAGACGTATCCACAAAGTCAACTGCACTGTATAGTTAAGGATACGTTTTGAGGGTCTTAGATATGCACGGTAACCTTTTTTACAATTATTCTAGATCGTCTATATCTTTATTTATACCTTATTTGTATATTTATCTTCCCTAAGTGGATTGCCTTAAACGGCGTATACATTGCGTCAGGCTAAGCTAAAAAAGACTGTGTCGAAAACTAGTCAATGATGACCTTCCATGGATTCGCCTATATAAGCCGCAGCTAGGGTTGCAAAAATAAGAGCTTGAATACCACTTGTAAATAATCCAAGGAACATGACAGGTATAGGAACTACTAAAGGTACTAAAGAAACAAGAACAACAACTACTAATTCATCAGCTAAAATATTTCCGAAAAGTCGAAAACTAAGCAATAACGGTTTTGTGAAATCTTCTAAGATTTTAATAGGTAAAAGGATTGGGGTTGGTTGAATATATTTACCGTCGTATCCAACCCGTATCCATGTCGGAAACGGGTACGATACACCATAGTGAGATTTTTGCTGTATCGATGCTTCATAGGCCACCACAAACAAAATTCGCACCAATTTGCATGAATAACATCAAACTAGATTTGGAGAGCTTAAGAAGATATGAAAGTGATCCCGATCGAGAGCACCAGAAAATCCCAAGTCTAGACACATAAGAGGGAGCAATAAACCTCATATCATCATTAGAGAATATCTTCCACTGCCAAAAGAGGAACCTTAAAATCTAGAACAAGAACTAAAAGAAACAGATACACAAAGAAATCAAAAGAACAGCCACTTAAAGTGTGGACAATTAATCCAATGTTGCACGGATGGATTCTGACACAAGTGCACTACCGGGCAAATCTTGCTTAAAACACAAACGGAGAAGGAAGGCAGTAGAGGATAGACATTGAGAGTGGTGAAACCAAAACAAAGAATTGAATGTGAAAGCTAAAATAAACTAGATATGGAAGGAGGATTTTTGGAGCCGACGAGAACGCACCGAAATAAAGGAAAAGCAACAAACAAATAGACATGAATAAAATACAGAGACAAGATACCTCAAATGCAAGCTGTAGCCTGAGCAAAAGCATCCATGATAGGCAAAGTAGTTTGCTACCGACTCTCACCAGGGAGGATAGAAAAGCAAAATAAAGGTTTTGGTATGGTCTTACTAATGGATACGGCCGTGAAAACAACCTAGGCCCCAATGAAAATGCAGCGGCTTTCCTAAACCCTAAAATTTTTGTTACAACCCATATCTAGAATTACCTGTTTATTGGTCATTTAGATAGTAAACAATTAGAATCTTTACTTTTACTTTCATTTAAAACTTTTAGGGACTTTAAGTTTGACTTTTTGATGATTCACTTTTTGAAGAAACTTTTTTGATGAAATATGTAGAGCACATTAAACCAAGTCCCTGGACATGCATCATGCAAAATTGGAGTTCGTATAAAGGAGTTATGATCTAAAAAGCAAAATTTACTATTTCAGGAAACATACTATAAATAGCCATTTCACCTTTCCTCTTCAGGAAGTTTCCAATTTCAATTAGAACCTAATTCCCAAATCTTCCCAACACGATATGAAATTGAAACCTTATCTTCGCTGTCTGGCCACTTGACGCCACTCCACCAGTATCATTTGGACTGCCTCATCACGCTCTTCAAACTCATGAAGGTAGTTTTAATCGAAGCTCTTTTACTCGCCATGCGGCACGGGTTTGGTCATTTCCGATCTCATTTCTCTGTGTCTTCGAGCAGTGTCACCACCTGGGCTAGGAAGCCCTCTTCCTTGTAGTTTTAATGCCACTAGAATTGAGCTTGGAAGTCTCGGTACCCAAAACATTAAGGGTAATCTCGGTACCCAAAACATTAAGGGTAATTTCTAGCCTTCTCATTCAAAATCGATCTGATGTAGTTAGAAAAGTTGTTATGCGCGTATTGCATGTGATAATCATTTTGGTATAACCTTTGCAGCTTAATTTAGTTGTTGGCATAATTATGCGTGAGAGAGTGTAAGGCGGAAGCTAATTTAATGGAGATGCAAATTTCCTACTTTGGCGGTAGTCATATCTAAGGCGGTTCAAGGCTCAAGGACCGAAATTCTCTTTCGTGGTATTCCTACTCCGGTTCAAGGGTTGTAGAAACTCACTTGGCATGAATTAGAGCCGGTTCAAGGGGCTCTAATTCACATCAAAAGGCCTAAAGATCGAGAAATTAGACTACTAAGCGACCCGCCAGCACAATCACGCAACGAGTGTAAATCACCATGCTTATAACCCTTCGAATACGAAATTGAAGGTTTCTAGCTTAGGAATTAGAGGGGTTCAAGCCTCTAACTCTATCATAGACATGCTCAAAATACACACCCTAGAGTTGACTAGGCTCTTAGATATGTATTTTAACCTAACAAAAATAGATATAAGCATCCATCATATGAAAATTGCATCATTACATTAAATTAAGCATCTTGTACACAAGATTTGGACTAGGGCACACAACCCTAGTCCCCAACAACAAAATTACTCACTACCCATCATGAAACAAACATCAATATACATAATTTAAAGAAAAACAAAGGGAAGAGAGGTAGAAGTAACAAGAACAAGCCACAAATTGCTATAAAACAATTATGGATAGCCTTGATTTATGGCTCCCACTTTTACCCAAATTTGATGTTTATGAAGCTCTTAATGCTTGGGCTTCCTCTTTGAATCTTGTGAAATTGATGAAGCTTTTTGGTGGAGTAGTGAAGAAAATGTAGAAAAATGGGTTGGTGATGTGGATCTTGGTGAGAAGAAAAGATGAGAAGAAATCTTGGTGTGGATGTGTGAAAAATGGTGGTGTGCGGCTGTTTTGGGGTTGAGGTCTGAGAGAATCAAGGACCAAATATCGAGTTTTGAGGAAATTTTGATGATCCCAGAAACGAAAATTTCGACGGAAATATCGAGGATATATCGATTTTGGTAAATAACCAAGAAAAATGATGGAAATTTGAAGAAAAACATGGAAATTTTAAGTGAAACTTTTAGATATGTTTATTTAATCAATTGTCTACTATATATGAAAGGAAAACCTTAATAAACATTGTTATATAGTAATTTGTAATAATATAAGATGAAACAGTAAATACTGAATCGCCTACAACTCTGAAAATTTTAGAAATAAACATCTAATTTTTTTTTTTTGGCTGGAAACCCAACGGGAGGTTGGGCCATCACATATTATATACATTCTTTGTACATATCATACATTACACTTTGAATTACGTGAGTAACTTAGAATCACGTAGAAGACTTATGAGGTACAAAATTCAAAATGTAATTGGTTGTTCTATGTTAGTTATTTATTGAACATTTACCTAAGTTTTTAGATTCGTAGGCAAGATGAATATATATTAGAATGTTGCAATGATAACACAAGTGTAGGTGCAGCAGAGTTAACCAAGGCTCTTGCTCAAAGAGCAATGAAGTGACCATAACTTTGTTGAGTTTTATTGAAATTTTTGGCCAACTGTATGTCAACCACATGATGTTGACATTGCATGCGACTGATGTGAGAAATGGTGGTAGATGGTGGTGACTTTGGATATGATTGATGTGAGAAAGGGTGGGAAGAGTCGGAAGGTTCCCGAAATTACCTAAAATTTTGCAAAATATCGCAAATCTCTCAATATTTCCGGAAATTTCCAAGATATCCTTCAAAATATACTTGAAGGATCACAGAAATTACTTAAAAAAAATATCTGATGAAATATACTTGGACAGTTGCTGAAATATCGGCACTCTAAAAAAATGAAAATTTTGACAAAATATGCTGAAACTTTCAATTTTTTAGTACTCGGAGAGAATAGGGTCTCGGGTCTCTCCTTCCAAGAGAGGAGAATGAATAAATCTCGGCGGCTGGGATGGTTTCGTGAGTAAGAGGAAAGGATAGCGGACAGTTGGCAATGCTGTA